>MU260580.1:120000-165000 GCA_020310875.1 Ceratopteris richardii
CATACACATACACATACACATACACATACACATACACATACACATACACATACACATACACATACACATACACATACACATACACATACACATACACATACACATACACATACACATACACATACATATACACATACACATACACATACATATACATATACATATACATATACATATACATATACATATACATATACATATACATATACATATACATATACATATACATATACATATACATATACATATACATATACATATACATATACATATACATATACATATACATATACATATACATATACATATACATATACATATACATATACATATACATATACATATACATATACATATACATATACATATACATATACATATACATATACATATACATATACATATACATATACATATACATTGACATATACATATACATAGACATAGACATATACATATACATAGACATAGACATAGACATATACATATACATATACATAGACATATACATATACATATACATATACATATACATATACATATACATATACATATACATATACATATACATATACATATACATATACATATACATATACATATACATATACATATACATATAGAGATACATATACATATACATATACAGATACATATACATATACATATACAGATACATATACATATACATATACGTATACGTATACATATACATATACGTATACGTATACATATACATATACATATACATATACGTATACATATACATATACACATACGTATACATATAGATATACATTTACGTATACATATATGTATACATATACGTATACATATACGTATAGATATTGTTGGTGCAGGGCAATCAACAATTGAATTTTTTATGAAGAATTGAAGTCAAGGACTGAAGAAAAGATCAAATTATGAAGCACGAAGGAAGTGCATATCTAGAAGATGAAGATGTGTACACATATGTACATTAATTTAGAGACAGCTCATATATGTTTTGTATGGTCCTTAGCTTGTACATATATGGCTATATATATAAGTAAAAAGTCGGGGCAAATATGAGAGAGCACATGAATAGAGAAATTAGAAGTTCTATGAGTCATTAGACACTTTAGAATTGAGTAGGATCTCTCTCATCACTCAGATGTAAAATGTTCTAGGAATGAAGAAATGTTGCGCCCGATCTTTCTAAGTATTCTCCTTTTATATTGAATCTTTTGTGAAATGATTTTGTACAACTCTAAGTCTATAGTTGATTGACCTCTGTACAAATTTTCAGCTTCTAATTGTGATCAGGCTGAGAGAATTATGAATAGGAACATTCATATGTGAGAAAATGTCAAGTGTCTTCTGAAACAGGCGCAATCCCGATGGTCAAAGAAGTGAACTCAGTGCACAGTTTAAAGTTTTGCACAAATGAGAAGTCAAAATCTAAGTTGGAAGGTAAGCCATCTATGGCTAAATGCATTTGTATAAATGGGTTCTAGTTTGAGAGAACCAAGTGTTAGAAGTTACAGGTGTCTAATTTGACTTCTCAGAAGAATAGTTTTAGACATAGGTGACTTAATGAGATCATTTCTCAAGATCTACTGAGTCTTTTGGAATGATTTAACTTGGAGAAGGTGTGCATACTATATGCAACACCTTGTGCAAAGTTTTTTACACATTTGATAAGTCAATGAGAGAGTTATGTGCAACAGACTTTCTGTGTAATCATCTTCTTCATACTTTGTTCAAGTTTTTGGAAATTAAGTATTGATCCTCCAAATTGGTGAAGGTTTTAAGTTACTCTTGATATAGAGGTGCTCTAACTTAAAGAGTAGCTTGTTCTTTTGGAGATTAACACTCTCCATTAGTGGTATCAGAGCAGGAAGCATCAAAACTAAAGAAAGGAGGACCCCGACTGCTGCAGCTATAAGGAATTCAACACTTGAAGGTTCAAAAGGTCAAATATTGAAAGCAAAGCTTGAGAGAAGGAGATGAGAAGTTATCAAGAGGAACTTCATTCGAATTAAAGGTACATCTATTACTCATAAAGTTTGAAGAATTCAATATAGAGGATAAGAAAGGATCGGAGATTCTCTTCAAATAGAGAAGTTGGATAGAGAGAACTATCCAACATGGTCAATGAGGATGGAAGCTCATCTTATGAGCAAAGAATTTATAGGTTATATTATAGGTGAAGAAGAAAAGCCTTAGTTCAGAGATCCTAGTGTTCCAACTAGGGATGAATTGTCAGATTTGAAAACTTGGATGAAGAGAGATGCTCAATCTAGGAGCATTATCTATATGGCAGTTAATGACTACTTGCTACCTCACATTAGAGGTCTTGAAAGTGCAAGTGATATATGTAATGCTTTGGAGGAGCATTTCCAAAACACCACAAAGTCAAGGAAGGCATCCTTGTGGGCAGAGTTTACCACATTTAAGAAGAAGGCCTCTCAGTCCATCTCAGATTATGTTACAAGGATGAAAGACATTGCAGATGCATTAGGAGCAGTTGATGAAGATATTGAGGAGGATAAATTGGTAAGACAAATCCTCACAGGTTTGAGAGGTGATGACAAATGGAAACCATTCATCTTGTCTACTGAATTATCACTAGATCATTTTACTCCTGATTTAAATCAGTCTCTAGGACATATGTCAACCTTTGAGCAGGATGTCAAAGGTGAAAGTGATAAGAGTACAGGTCATGCAATGTATTCAAAGGATAAGAAGAAGAAGAATAATATCAAATGGAAGCAACAAGCAAATGAAGATGAAGGTACAACTAGCAAAGCTAACTTCCTAAGAGGAAGAGGAGGTGGCAAAGGTAGAGGAAGAGGCAGGAGTAATAAATATGGAGTCAAAACTTGCTGGATTTGTGGTAAGACAAGTCACTTAGCTAATGATTGTTGGCATAATACTCAGAGTAATGGTGGATATAATCAAAACTTTAATTCAAGAGGAAGAGGTGGTAGAAATCAAAGAGGTAATTTGAGAGGTAGAGGTAGTAGGGGTTACTTTGGAAGAAATGCAGGTAGAGGATTCCAAAGTCAACAATAGAACAATACCTACTACAATTATGCTTCAAAACAGAAGGAGGATTCAACATTGATAATGAATGAAACTTGTGAAAGGCAAAGTGAAGACCAAAGAGTCTTCTACATTGACTCAGGGTGTAGTAATCACCTCAGTGGTAACATAGCATTGATGACTGGTTTGGAGAATAAGGTAACTAATCATGTTGTTCAAACCGGTGACAATACAAAGCACAATGTGAAGTCAATTGGATCAGTGAAGGCCAAGGATGGAAGTACTCTCTTGAGTAAGGTTTTGTATGTTCCTACAATTCCTAAGAATCTGATAAGTGTAGGACAAATTGTTGAAAAAGGTTATGAAGTTAGGTTCACTAATGAAGGAGTGTTTGTGGAAGACCCTAGCAATGGGTATAAACAAATTGTTTCAGGGAAGAAAGAAGGAAGATTGTTCACATTGAAGATCAAAGGTAATGTTGGTCATGCCTTGTATACCTATGGAGGACATAAGATCTCTCAGTTAGATCTTTGGCACAAAAGGCTTGGACATTTTAATGAGAGAGGCATCAAAGATATGGTTAACAATGGTTTAGTGCTTGGATTGCCTAATGTTGCAGGTCAACATATGACATACAGATGTGAGGCATGTCAATTAGGTAAGGCTCATAAGCAATCTTATTCCAAGCATGGTTTTATGTATTCAGAGAAGCTTGAATTGGTACACACAGATGTGTGGGGACCATCAAAGGATTTGAGTATCAATGGTTCAAGGTACTATGTGACTTATGTTGATGATGCTACTAGGTGGATCACTATCTTTGTGATCAAAGATAAGTCAGAGGTGTTCAATACATTCAAACATTATTATGTGTATGCAGAGAGAATTATAGGTCATAAGTTGAAGAGACTAAGGTCAGATGGAGGGGAAGAGTATTTCTCTAATGAGTTCAGTGATTACTTATGGAATGCAGGTATAAAAAGGGAATTTAGTTGCAAGTACTCTCCTCAAAAAAATGGTGTAGCAGAAAGGAGGAATAGAACTCTTGTTGAGTTTGCAAGATCCATGATGAAGGAGAAAAATTGGCCAAATTATTTATGGGCTGAGGCTATAAATACAGCCACATATTTGGTCAATAGATTACCATGTAAAGCTTTGCAGGGTATGACACCATATGAGGCATGGTGGGGTAAGAGACCTACTCTAGATCATTGCAAAGTATTTAGTTGTTTGGCATATGCATATGTGCCATCTCAATTAAGGCAAAAATTGGAACCTAAAGCTGAAAAGTATGTATTCATTGGATATGATGATAAGAAGATGGGACATAGGTTGTAGAGTCCATCCACAAAACAATTCCTAGTGTCAAAGGATGTTACATTTGATGAGCAAGGTACTTGGTATGTAGGTACAATCAATATTTATGCAGATGATGAAGAAGTTGTGAATCAAAAGAAAGGTAAATCAAAGGTTCAAATATTTGATGAAGAGGAGAATAATGAAGTACAGGTTGAAGTTGAAGAAGTGCCAAGGTTTGATCAAGAATGTGATGAACCAGAAACCTCAAGAAGTGGAGAACTCAGAAGGTCATCAAGACACAAATGGCAACCTACAAGGTATAGCTATGACACTTGTTTTTTGGCTACCAAAGATTATGCTTATATGGTAAAGACAGATGAAGACCCTTCTACATATGAAGAGGCAAAAGGTAAGGAAAATTGGAAGAAAGCTATGCAGGAAGAGTATGATGCATTGATGGAGAATGAGACTTGGGATTTGGTTTCTAAACCAAATAGTCAGAAGATCATTGGATGCAAATGGGTTACAAGACAAAGAGGTTTGCAGATGGAAGGTTGTCTAGGTATAAAGCTAGACTTGTTGTGAAAGGTTTTGCTGAGACATATGGTATAGATTATGATGAGACCTATAGTCCTGTTGCAAAGATGACAACCATCAAGACACTCATAGCTATTGTTGCATGTAAAGGTTGGAAATTATGTCAATTAGATGTGAAGAAAGCTTTTTTAAATGGTTATATTTCAGATGATGTTTTCATGGAGCAACCACAAGGATTCAGAAATGAAAGGTATCCAGATCATGTATGTAAGCTCAAGAGAGCTTTGTATGGCTTGAAGCAAGCCCCAAGGGCATGGAATTATAGACTTGTGAAGTTCTTGAAAGAACTTGGTTTCCAAGTATCTAAAGCAGATAGTAGCTTGCTTGTCAAAGCAAGTGATGATGGGTTTATTTACATGTGCATATATGTTGATGATATAATTCTTACAGGTACAGATGAGAAAGGTATTCAAAGCCTAAAGAAGCAAATGGAGAAAGAGTTCAAGATCAGTGACTTGAGAGACTTGTCATATTTCTTGGGAATGGAGATATCATACACTCAACATGGAGTGTATGTAACTCAAGAAAGTTATTTGAAAAACTTATTGATCAAGTTTAAAATGGATGATTGCAGGGTAGCACCTACTCCAATGAAGGTAAATCACAAATTAAGCAAATATGGAGGAGAAGAGTTCAAGGACATGAAGCTATATCAAAGTTTGCTTGGTAGTCTGATCTATGCTACATTAACTAGGCCTGATTTGTCATATGCAGTTGGAGTATTGTCTCAATTCATGCATTGTCCTAGGAAAGAACATTGGGTTGCAGGACAAAGAGTGTTGAGGTATATTAAGGGTACACTCAAAGAAGGTTTGTATTATGGTTTTACATCAGAGACAAACATCAAGATTTATAGTGATACAGATTGGAGAGGTAATCGTGATGATAGGAGATCAACATATGGATACTTGTGTTATGTGGGAGATAATTTAATCTCTTGGTGTTCAAAGAAGCAACACAGTTGCTTTATCATCCACAGAGGCTGATTACAAAGGTATGGCGGAAGCTGCAAAGGAAGTGATATGGCTTAAGACTCTTATGAAGAGTTTTGACATCATTCAGAATATACCCACTATTCATGGAGATAACATGAGTTCATTGTATTTAGCTGCTAACCGTGTGTTTCATGCCAGGACTAACCACATTGAGATTCAGTATCATTTTCTAAGAGAGAAGGTGATGGATAAAGAGATTGAAGTCATACATACCTCAACAAAAGATCAGATAACTGATATGCTAACCAAAAGCTTGGATGGACCAAAGCTACAGAGATTCAAAGACATGGCAGGAATAAAGAAGTTAGAGAAAACCTCAATTGATGATTGAGGGGGAGTTGTTGGTGCAGGGCAATCAACAATTGAAGTTTTGATGAAGAATTGAAGTCAAGGACTGAAGAAAAGATCAAATTATGAAGCATGAAGGAAGTGCATATCCAGAAGATGAAGACGTGTACACATATGTACATTAATTTAGAGACAGCTCATATATATCTTTTGTATGGTCATAAGCTTGTACATATATGGCTATATATATAAGTAAAAAGTCAGGAAAAATATGAGAGAGCATATGAATAGAGAAATTAGAAGTTTTATGAGTCACTAGATACTTTAGAATTGAGTAGGATCTCTCTCATAACTCAGATGTAAAATTTTCCAGGAATGAAGAAATGTTAAGCCTGATCTTTATGAGTATTCTCCTTCTGTATTGAAGCTTTTGTGAAATGCTTTTGTACAAGTCTAAGTCTATAGTTGATTGACCTCTATACAAATTTTCAGCTTCTAATTGTGATCAGGCTGAGAGAATTATGAATAGGAACATTCATATGTGAGAAAATGTCAAGTGTCTTCTGAAACAGGCGCAATCCCGATGGTCAAAGAAGTGATCAATTCTCAGTGCACAGTTTAAAGTTTTGCACAAGTGAGAAGTCAAAATCTAAGTTGGAAGGTAAGCCATCTGTGGCTAAAACCATTTCTATAAATGGGTTCTAATTTCAGAGAACCAAGTGTTAGAAGTTACAGGTGTCTAAATCGACTTCTCAGAAGAACAATTTCAAACATAGGTGACTTAATGAGATCATTTCTCCAGATCTACTGAGTCTTTTGGAATGCTTTAACTTGGAGAAGGTGTGCATACTATAGGCGACACCTTGTACAAAGTTTGTAAAAGACTTTACACATTTGATAAGTCAATGAGAGAGTTATGTGCAAGAGACTTTCTATGTAATCACATTCTTCACATTTTGTTCAAGATTTTGGAAATTAAGTAGTGATCCTCCAAATTGGTGAAGGTTTTAAGTTACTCTTGATATAGAGGTGCTCTAACTTAAAGAGTAGCTTGTTCTTTTGGAGATTAACACACTCCATCACATATATATGTATACATATACATATACATAAACATAAACATATACATATACATATACATATACATATACATATACATATACATATACATATACATATACATATACATATACACATACATATACATATACATATACATATACATATACACATACATATACATATACATATACATATACATATACATATACATATACATATACATATACATATACATATACATATACATATACATATGCATATACATATACATATGCATATACATATACATATGCATATACATATACATATACATATACATATACATATACATATGCATATACATATACATATACATATACATATACATATACATATACATATACATATACATATACATATACATATGCATATACATATACATATACATATACATATACATATGCATATACATATAGATAAAAATATACATATACATATACATATACATATACATTACATCTACATCTACATCTACATCTACATCTACATCTACATCTACATCTACATCTACATCTACATCTACATCTACATCTACATCTACATCTACATATACATCTACATCTACATATACATCTACATCTACATATACATATACATATACATATATATATACATATACATATATGTATACATATACATATATGTATACATATACATATACATATACATATACCTATACATATACATATACATATACATATACATATACATATACATATACATATACATATACATATACATATACATATACATATACCTATACATATACATATACATATACATATACATATACATATACATATACATATACATATACATATACATATACATATACATATACATATACATATACATATACATATACATATACATATACATATACATATACATATACATATACATATACATATATGTTGGTGCATGACAATCATAAATTGATGGTTTATGAAGAAAAGAAGTCAAGAAATCAAGAAGAGAACAAATTCAGAAGTTTGAAGGAAGGACATACTCAGAAACTCAAAGCTATGTACACATATGTACATTAGTTCAGATATAGTTAACTCACACTTATGATTAGTCATAAGCTTGTATATATTTGACTATAAATATGTTGGAAATGTCAGGACATGTAGCCCTGAGACATAGAGAAGAGAGTATGAGATGAGTTAGTATGTACATTGTACAAACCATCTATCAGATGTATGAAGAATAGAGAAAAGTGAAAGTTTCAAATATGGCGGGTCGATCTTCTCTTCTATTCTCCTTCTGTGTTTAATCTTTTGTGAAATCCTTCTGCACATATCTAAGTCCATAGCTAGTCCATCTATGGCTAGAATTTGAGAGTCTAATTGTCATCAGGTTAGGAGAATTTTACATAGGAACATTCATATGTGATGATGTTCTGAGAGTCGACAAAACTGGCGCAGATTTTATGTTCAGAGAAATGAACATTACTCAGTGTATGGTGTAAAGTTTTACACAAGTGAGGGCTTAAAATTTAAGTTGGAAGATAAGCCATCTATGGCTAAAAGATCTTGATCAAACGGGTTCGACATTGGGAGAACTATAACTAAGAAGTTATAGGTGTCAAACTCGTCACTGCAGAGAAGGTGTTTTATACAGAGGTAACTTGTTTGTATAATTTCTCAGAGTATACTGAATCATTTGTAGAGATTTAAGTTGGAGGAGGTGCGCAACCTTAAGGCGAAGCAATCTACAAAGTTTTATAAAAAGCTTTACAGGATTGATTAGTCAATGAGTGATTAATCTGCAGCAGACTTTCAGGAAGTTTTCAGTTTTCAACAGTTAGCCAAAATTCTGATAATTTGGTGATTGTTTTCTAAATTAAGTGGAGTCAGAAGTTGTTCTTGATATAGAGGAGTTCTAAATTCAAGTACAACTTATTCTTTTGGAGATTAACACTCTCCATCAGTGGTATCAGAGCAGGTTGTGTCAAAATTGAAGTGAAGAAGACTCCGACTACTGCAGAAACACAAATCCTTACATCTCGAAGTTGCAGAAGGATAAAGGTTGAAGAAAACTTGAAGATAGATACATTGAGGCTATCAAAAGGATCAGAAGGAGTAAGATTCGAAGTCAAGGTACATTTATTTCTTGAAAAGGTTAAAGCTTTGAGACTACAGGTGAAGCAAGGATGGGAGATAGTCTCCAAATTGAAAAGTTGGATAGAGAGAACTATCCAGCTTGGTCTATGAGGATGGAAGCTCATCTTATGAGCAAAGATCTGATGGGATACATCACAGGAGAGGAAGAAAAGCCAGAATTTAGAGACTCTAGTGTTCCAACTAGAGAGGAGCTTGCAGACATGAAGAATTGGATGAAGAAGGATGCTCAAGCAAGGAGCATAATCTACATGGCAGTCAATGACTATTTTCTTCCTCACATTAGAGGACTTGAAAGTGCATGTGACATTTGGAATGCTTTGGAAGAGCATTTCCAAAACACAACCAAATCAAGGAAGGCTTCACTATGGGCAGAATTTACTACTTTCAAGAAGAAGGCCTCACAATCAATTTTTGATTATGTGACAAAGATGGACATTGCAGACTCTTTAGGTGTAGTGGATGAAGATATTGAAGAAGATAAATTGGTAAGACAAATTCTCACAGGGCTAAGAGGAGATGAGAAGTGGAAGCCTTTTATTTTGTCTACAGAACTTTCACTAGATCACTTTACTCCTGATTTGAATCAATTGTTAGGTCATATGCTAACTTTTGAGAATGATATCAAAGGAGATGTTGATAAGAGTGCAGGTCATGCAATGTACTCTAAAGACAAGAAAAAAGCTAACAAAGGAAAGCAACAATCAGGTGAAGAAGAAGGTACTTCAAATCAAGCAAACTTCATAAGAGGAAAAGGAAATGGCAGAAGTAGAGGAAGAGGCAGAAACAACAAGGATAATACAAGAGCTTGTTGGATATGTGGTAAGACTAATCATCTCTCTCATGATTGTTGGCATAATAATCAAAACAATGGTAATTATCAAAACTTTAATCAAAGAGCAAGAGGTCGTAGATTTCAGAGAGGAAATTTCAGAGGTAGAGGTGGTAGGAATTCTTTTGGAAGAGGTGGAGGAAGAAGCTTCCAAAATCAATCCTACAATAACACCTATTACAACTATGCATCAGATCAGAAGGAGGACTCGACTCTCATTATGAATGCAACTTGTGAAACCTCACATGAGGACATGAGAGTGTTCTATATTGATTCAGGATGTAGTAATCATTTAAGTGGAAATATTGCTTTGATGACTGATCTAGATCATAATGCAATTAACCATAGAGTTCAGACAGGTGATAATACAAAGCATAAGGTAAAGTCAATTGGTTCAGTCAAAGCTAAGGATGGGAGCACTCTTCTGAGTAAGGTTCTTTATGTTCCCACAATTCCAAAGAATTTGATCAGTGTAGATCAAATTGTGGAAAAAGGATATGAGGTAAGATTTACCAATGATGGAGTCTATGTTGAAGACCCTAGTCAAGGGTATAAACAGGTTGTTACAGGAAAGAAGGAAGGGAGACTCTTCACATTGAAAGTACAAGGAAATGTTGGACATGCTATGTTCACATATGGAGAGCAGAAGGTGTCTGAATTGGATCTTTGGCATAAAAGACTTGGACACTTCAATGAAAGAGGTATCAAAGACATGATTAATAATGAATCAGTGCTTGGGTTGCCTAACATTGCAGGTCAGCACATGACATACAGATGTGAGGCATGTCAATTAGGTAAGGCTCATAAGCAATCCTATTCCAAGCATGGGTTTATGTATTCAGAAAGACTTGAATTAGTGCATACAGATGTGTGGGGTCCTTCAAAGGACTTTAGTATAAATGGTTCAAGATATTATGTCATATATGTTGATGATGCTACCAGATGGATCACAATTTATGTGATTAAAGAAAAGTCAGAAGTGTTTAATACATTTAAACACTATCATGCTTATGCAGAAAGGATTACAGGTCAAAGATTGAAGAGACTAAGGTCAGATGGAGGGGGAGAGTATTTTTCAAATGAGTTCAATGATTACTTGTGGAATGCAGGTATAAAGAGAGAAGTTACTTGCAGGTACTCTCCTCAACAAAATGGGGTAGCAGAAAGAAGAAATAGGACTCTTGTTGAGTTTGCAAGGTCTATGATGAAAGAGAAGAATTGCCCAAATTATTTGTGGGCAGAGGCTGTAAATACAGCTACTTATTTGGTCAATAGATTGCCTTGTAAAGCCTTACAAGGTATGACACCATATGGAGCTTGGTGGGGTAAAAGACCTACCTTGGATCATTGCAGAATATTTGGATGTTTGGCATATGCATATGTGCCATCTCAATTGAGACATAAGTTGGAACCTAAGGCAAAAAAGTATGTATTCATTGGTTATGATGATAAGCAAATGGGATACAGGTTGTGGAGTCCATCCACAAAGCAATTCCTTGTATCCAAGGATGTTACATTTGATGAGCAAGGTACTTGGTATGCAGGTAAATATAATGTACATGCAGATGTTGAAGAAGTAGTGGATCAAAGGAAAGGTAAAGCAAAGATTCAATTACTTGATGAAAGTGAGAATAATGAAGTACAGGTTGAAGCTGAAGAAAGGCCAAGGTTTGATCCAGAATGTGATGAACCAGAAACTTCAAAAAGTGCAGTGTTAGGAGGTCATCTAGGCACAAATGGCAACCTACAAGGTATAGCTATGACACCTCATTCTTGACTACTAAAGATTATGCTTATTTGGTAAAAGCAGATGAAGATCCATCTACATATGATGAAGCCAAAGGCAAGAGAAATTGGGAAGAAGCCATGCAAGAGGAGTATGATGCATTGATAGAGAATCAGACTTGGGATCTGGTTCCTAAACCTAATAGCCAGAAAATTATTGGATGTAAGTGGGTGTACAAAACAAAAAGATTTGCAGATGGAAGTGTGTCTAGGTACAAAGCTAGACTTGTTGTGAAAGGATATGCACAGACATATGGAGTAGACTATGATGAGACCTATAGTCCTGTGGCAAAAATGACAACCATCAGAACTCTCATAGCAATTGCTGCTTGCAAAGGTTGGAAGCTATCTCAATTAGATGTTAAAAATGCTTTTTTGAATGGTTACATTTCAGATGAAGTGTACATGGAGCAACCAGATGGGTTCAAAGACCAAGTGAGTCCAAATTATGTGTGTAAGCTCAAGAGAGCTTTGTATGGATTAAAGCAGGCCCCAAGGGCATGGAATTATAGGCTTGTAAAGTTCTTGAAAGAACTTGGATTTCAAGCATCAAAGGCAGATAGTAGCTTGCTAGTCAAAGCAAGTGAAGATGGATTCATTTATGTTTGTATTTATGTTGATGACATAATACTTACAGGAACAGATGATAAAGGAATACAAATGATCAAGAAGCAGATGGAGAAAGAGTTCAAAATCAGTGATTTGGGAAACTTGTCATTCTTCTTGGGAATGGAGATTTTATATACTCAACATGGAGTATATGTGACCCAAGAAAGGTATCTTAAAAATTTGCTAACCAAATTTAAGATGGAAGATTGCAGGATTGCACCTACACCATTGGAAGTGAACCATAAATTTTCTAGGTTTGGAGGAGAAGAATTCAGAGACATGAAGCTTTATCAAAGTTTGGTTGGTAGCTTGATTTATGCTACATTGACAAGGCCTGATTTGTCATATGCAGTTGGTGTGCTTTCACAATTTATGCATTGTCCTAGAAAGGAACATTGGATTGCAGGACAAAGAGTACTTAGGTACATCATGGGTACACTCAGAGAAGGGTTGTACTATGGATTTACTTCTGATACAAGAATGAAGATATACAGTGATGCAGATTGGGCAGGTAATGTAGATGATAGAAGATCAACAGATGGATATTTGTGCTATGTAGGAGACAAATTGATTTCATGGTGTTCTAAGAAGCAACATACAATTGCTTTATCATCTATAGAAGCAGAATACAAAGGTATGGTGGAAGCTGCAAAGGAGGTAATATGGCTAAAGACACTTATGAAGGATTTTGATGTAATTCAAAGCACTCCTATAATTTGTGGAGATAATATGAGCTCTCTATACTTGGCAGCTAATCCTGTGTTTCATGCTAGAACTAAGCATATTGAAATACAATATCATTTTCTGAGAGAGAAGGTCATTGATAAGGAAATTGAAGTCATACACACTCCTACAAAAGATCAACTTGCAGATATGATGACAAAAAGTCTAGATGGACCAAAGCTACAGAGATTCAAGGATATGGCAGGAATTAAGAAGATAGAGAAGAACCTCAATTAATGATTGAGGGGGAGTTGTTGGTGCATGACAATCATAAATTGATGGTTTATGAAGAAAAGAAGTCAAGAAATCAAGAAGAGAACAAATTCAGAAGTTTGAAGGAAGGACATACTCAGAAACTCAAAGCTATGTACACATATGTACATTAGTTCAGATATAGTTAACTCACACTTATGATTAGTCATAAGCTTGTATATATTTGACTATAGATATGTTGGAAATGTCGGGACATGTAGCCCTGAGACATAGAGAAGAGAGTATGAGATGAGTTAGTATGTACATTGTACAAACCATCTATCAGATGTATGAAGAATAGAGAAAAGTGAAAGTTTCAAATATGGCGCGTCGATCTTCTCTTCTATTCTCCTTCTGTGTTTAATCTTTTGTGAAATCCTTCTGCACGTATCTAAGTCCATAGCTAGTTCATCTATGGCTAGAATTTGAGAGTCTAATTGTCATCAGGTTAGGAGAATTTTACATAGGAACATTCATATGTGATGATGTTCTAAGAGTCGACAAAACTGGCGCAGATTTTATGTTCAGAGAAATGAACATTACTCAGTGTATGGTGTAAAGTTTTACACAAGTGAGGGCTTAAAATTTAAGTTGGAAGATAAGCCATCTATGGCTAAAAGTTCTTGATCAAACGGGTTCGACATTGGGAGAACTATAACTAAGAAGTTATAGGTGTCAAACTCGTCACTGCAGAGAAGGTGTTTTATACACAGGTAACTTGTTTGTATGATTTCTCAGAGTATACTGAATCATTTGCAGAGATTAAGTTGGAGGAGGTGCGCAACCTTAAGGCGAAGCAATCTACAAAGTTTTATAAAAAACTTTACAGGATTGATTAGTCAATGAGTGATTAATCTGCAGCAGACTTTCAGGAAGTTTTCAGTTTTCAACAGTTAGCCAAAATTTTGATAATTTGGTGATTGTTTTCTAAATTAAGTGGAGTCAGAAGTTGTTCTTGATATAGAGGAGTTCTAAATTCAAGTACAACTTATTCTTTTGGAGATTAACACTCTCCATCAATATACATATACATATACATATACATATACATATACATATACATATACATATACATATACATATACATATACATATACATATACATATACATATACATATACATATACATATACATATACATATACATATACATCTACATATACATCTACATATACATCTACATATACATCTACATATACATCTACATATACCTCTACATATACCTCTACATGTACATGTACATATACATATACATGTACATATGCATGCACATATACATATACATATGCATGTACATATGCATATACATATGCATATAAACATGCATATACATATGCATATACATATACATATAAATATACATATACATATGCATATACATATGCATATACATATACATATACATATACATATACATATACATATACATATACATATACATATACATATACATATACATATACATATACATATACATATACATATACATATACATATACATATACATATACATATACATATACATATACATATACATATACATATACATATACATATACATATACATATACATATACATATACATATACATATACATATACATATACATATCAAAGAAAGCCAAAAGCCACGAGATTCCATCAAGAAAAGTCAATCAACCACTCCCCAAGCCATGTCAACTAAGTCCTCCAAGTTAGGAGGCTGATTTGGAAAGTTAGTTCCTAGATTTTAGGGGCACACTTCTCACTATAAAAGGAGCATATATCCCGACTTCTTTTGGGCCATCTTCTTGGAGTTTTAGCTCATCTAAAGTGAGCACTAAGTGCTAGAGTTGTGATAAGCAAGCCCCTTGCTTGCTTGTTTGTTTTCTTTTAGTAGGCATATCTATGTGTTTGCGCAGGCAGTGTTGCAACTCTCTACCCGTGAGTTGTTAGCATTGGTTCTCGCTCATATTGTATCCATTTGATGTAATTCTTGTCTCATTTGATAGCTATTAGAGTCTATTTTATGCTCATCAACTCTCTGGAGTATTCTCTGAGTAGTTTGGGAGAAACATTCATTTTTAGTGAAATTGTGTGATTGATATCTCTCTCTGTGTGTAGGCTCTATTGGAAATATTTTGCTCTCTGTTGTAAGGGCTGGTTCTCCTTCTCTATTTATCCATTTGCTATGATTTTGGTGTCATTGGGTAGCTATTAAAGTACTTTAAAGTTGACTCACGTTTGAGATTCATTCTGTGTATAATCTCTGAGAAAAGCTTGCTGGAGTGAAGTGAGGTCTCTGCTTGACTAGCAGTTGTGAGCATTCAACTAGCTCATGTTGTAGACATTGTTTCTCTTTGTGTAAGCATCCATTTGAAGTGAAATTTGATTTGTTGGAAAGCCCTTGGTGTCTACTACAGGTCTACAAAAGTTCATTGGAGTTGTCTGCATAAGCTTTGAGTAAGAGCATTTTTTGTGTGCAGAGGTCAAAGAAGGATACCTGTGGAGGTCATTCGCGCTTCGTCGTTTCTTAGGGGTTGAGATACTTCCCCCATCACATATGCAGATACATATACATATACATATACATATACATATACATATACATATACATATACATATACATATACATATACATATACATATACATATACATATACATATACATATACATATACATATACATATAAATCTACATATACATCTACATATACATCTACGTATACATCTACATATACATATACATATACATATACATATAAATATACATATACGTATAGATATACATCTACATATACATCTACATATACATCTACAAATACATCTACATCTACATCTACATCTACATCTACATCTACATCTACAAATACATCTACATCTACATCTACATCTGATGGGGGAAGTATCTCAACCCCTAAGCAACGACGAAGCGTGAATGACCTCCACAGGTATCCTTCTTTGACCTCTGCACACCAAAAAAGCTCTTACTCAGAGCTTATGCAGAGAACTCCAGTGAGCTTTTGTAGACCTGTAGTAGACACCAAGGGCTTTCCAACAAATCAAATTTCACTTCAAATGGATGCTTACACAAAGAAAAACAATGTCTACAACATGAGCTAGTTGAATGCTCACAACTGCTAGTCAAGCAGAGACCTCACTTCACTCCAGCAAGCTTTTCTCAGAGATTATACACAGAATGAATCTCAAACTTGGGTCAACTTTAGAGGACTTTAATAGCTACCCAATGACACCAAAATCATAGCAAATGGATACATAGAGAAGGAGAACCAGCCCTTACAACAGAGAGCAAAATATTTCCAACAAAGCCTACACACCAAGAGAGATATCAATCACACAACTTCACTAAAATGAATGTTGCTCCCAGATTACTCAGAGAATGATCCAGAGACTTTGTGAGAATAAACAAGACTCTAATAGCTATCCAATGAGACAAGAATTACATCAAATGGATACAATATGAGGGAGAACCAATGCTAACAACTCAGGGGTAGAGAGTTGCAACACTGCCTGCGCACACACATAGATATGCCTACTAAAAGAAAACAAACAAGCAAGCAAGGGGCTAGCTTAAGCAAGGGGCTTGCTTATCACAACTCCAGCACTTAGTGCTCACTTTACATGAGCTAAAACTCCAAGAATATGGGCTAAAAGAATTCGGAATACATGCTCCTTTTATAGTGAGAAGTGTGCCCCTAAAATCTAGGAACTACCTTCCCAAATCAGCCTCCTAACTTGGAGGATTTAGTTGAGATGAATTGGGAAGTGGTTGAGTGACTTTTCTTGATGGAATCTCGTGGCTTTTGGCTTCCTTTGATTGCTCCACATGTCCATAAAAGATTCCCCATGAATTTGTAGCTTGAAGCTTGACTTTTAACACTCCCCCTCAAGCTTCAATTCTTCATCCTCATCCAAGCTCCTTCATGTTGATGCTTTGCTTGAATTTTGAAATCTTCATTCCATCCAAAGCCTTTGTAAACATGTCGGCAACTTGGTCTTTGGTATATGATGTACTGAAACTTCCTTGGATATCACCTTTTCCCTTATGAAGTGATAGTGCACTTCAATATGCTTGGTTCTAGCATGATAGACAGGATTCGATGCTAGATGAATGCTACTCATATTGTCACAAAAAAATGGATATGTGTCAACCTGCAAATTAAGCTCCATAAATAACTTCTTAATCCACATTAGCTCACATGTGACTTGAGCCAAAGCTCTATACTCAGCCTCGGTGGAAGATAATACCACCGTGGGTTGCTTCTTTGAAATCCATGAGATGATCTTGCTACCTAGCATGACTAGGTAACCACTTGTACTTCTTCTATCCTCCTTGGAACCGGCCCAATCCGCATCAGAATAAGCTTTGACCTGCATACCATCATCAAATGAATAGAACAATCCTTCATTTATAGTGGCCTTGAGATATCGTAACATTCTTCTTGCGGCTTGCAAGTGTGTAGTCCTTGGACTATGCATAAATTGTGATAACACTCCAACTCCATATGCTATGTCAGGCCTAGTTATTGTGGCATAATTGAAAGAGCCTACAATAGAGCGATAAAAAGTTACATCCTCTAATGGCTCTCCATCAATGGAGCTTAGCTTTACATTAACTTCCATGGGATTTGAAATAGGCTTGCAATGTAGCATCCCAAACCTCTCAAGTAGGTCTAGAATATACTTCCTTTGTATGAGCATAATACCTTCTTCTTTGTATACAACTTCAATGCCAAGAAAATACCTAAGATCTCCAAGATCAGATATCCTAAACTCCTTTCCAAGCTTTTCCTTGATCTCCTCAATGCCCTTTGTATCATTACCTGTAATGATAAGATCATCTACATACACACACATGTAGACTACAAGTTCTCCTCTTTGTTTGATGAAGAGAGATGGATCCGCCTTGCATTGATTGTAACCACATTTGATCAAATAGTCCACCAATCTTTGGTTGCAAGCCCTTGGAGCTTGCTTTAGGCCATAAAGTGCCTTCTTCAACCTACAAACATGATGTGGAAACTCTTTAAGAACAAAACCTAGTGGTTGCTCCATGTATACCTCTTCTTCCAAGTCTCCATTGAGAAAGGCATTCTTGATATCCAATTAGAAAAGCTTCCATCCTTTGCTAGCAGCCATTGCAATGAGTTTCCTAATGGTGCTCATCTTTGCCACGGGGCTGAATGTCTCTTCAAAGTCCACTCCATAGGTTTGTGCAAAACCCTTGGCCACCAATCTTGCTTTGAACCTAGAAATAGATCCATCTGAATTCCTCTTTACTTTATACACCCACTTATTACCTATTACCTTCATGTTCTCCTTCTTGGGCACTAGAGTCCATGTTTGATTTTCCTCAAGTGCGTCGATCTCTTCTTGCATTGCCTCTTTCCATTCGGTGTACCTGCTTGCATCTTCATAGCAATCAGGCTCATGATCTTCTACTACTTTGTTCATATATGCATAATGCGTTGCCATGTATGAATCATAAGTAAACCTTTGAGTTGGATACTTAACTCTAGAATACTTCCTTTCTTCACCTTTTGGAGGAATAAACCTCCTTTGCCTTGGGAACTTGATCTCTTTCTTTGACGTGGCTTCTTTCTCCATCATGTGTCCTTCATCATCTTCAACTTCATTACCTTCTTCATCCAACTCCACCAATGTTGCTTTGCCTTTGTTGATTGATTGTGCTTCATAGCTTGATGAAGATCTCCCCCTCCATGGTGAGTTCATGCTTGAACTATCTTCATTGATGGAACACCTTGGGCCACTTAGCTCTAGGTCGATTTGGTCTTCATCATGTCCATGCTTTTCTTCTTCATAGTCCTGCATACAATCATACTTCTTATACCAAGGGAGTAGCTCATCAAATGCTACATCCCTTGATATCCTCAAGTCCTTTGTGTTTGGGTTGAAGCACCTGTAACCTTTATGATCATTTGAATATCCTAGAAACACACACTTTTCTGCCTTTGGTTGTAGCTTGTGCCTCAATTCACTTGGCACATGTACATAACAAGTACATCCAAATATCTTCAAGTGGGAAAGATCAGGTTTCTTACCATAATAGGCTTGATATGGTGTCAAGCAATGGATCCCTGAGGTAGGAGCCCTATTCATAAGATACACGGCGGTATTTGCTGCATCACTCCAAAACATGTTAGGTACATTCATCTCATTAAGCATTACTCTAGCGATCTCGGCAATGTATCTATTCTTTCTCTCTGCTACTCCATTTTGTTGGGGTGTGTACCTGCATGTTACTTGCCTCTTGATGCCTTGATCCATTAAAAAATCAGAAAACTCATTGGAGAAATATTCTCCCCCTCCATCGGACCTTAGCTTCTTGATATATGTACCTGTTTCCTTCTCTACCATTGCCTTGAATGCTTTGAAACATGTAAACACATCTGATTTGTTTTTGATGAAATAAACCCAAACCATCCTTGTGCAATCATCTATAAAAGTGACAAAGTACTTGTTACCTCCAATGGATTGCTCTTTGGTTGGCCCCCACACATCTGTATGTATCAACTGCAATGGATGTTGGCTTATGTAGCCACTCTTCTTGAATGGAAGTCTCGCTTGCTTCCCTAGTTGACAAGATTCACATAAATGCTTCATACCTTGTCCTTGGAAGTTGGGAAGACCTTCAACCAGCTTCTTGAATTGCATTTCCTTCATCCTTTGTATGTTGATGTGAACTATCCTCTTGTGCCACAAGTCCAACTCCGAAATCCTCTTGTTTCCATATGTGAAGTAGACATGTTGAGTGGAATGAGAATTTACCTCCAAAGTGAAGAGTCTCCCTTGCTTCTTTCCTCTTGCTATGACCTTGTAACCTTGCTTAGGGTTCTCCACAAAGCATCCACCTTTGTTGAACCTTACTTGATAGCCTCTTTCAACCATTTGCCCAACGGACACCAAGTTCTTTGTGATGGTAGGTACATGCAAGACATCCTTGAGACATCTTCCTTCTTCCTTGTCATCCAAAGCTACATCTCCAACATGGGAGATCTCATGGGCTGTATCATCACCTGTTTCTACATTTCCTTTACCTTTGGGAACATGTAGATTAGTAAACCAAGAAGAATTGTAACTCATATGGTTGCTACATCCACTATCAATATACCAAGTGTTATCTACTTTGCTTGAATTCCCATTCATGTGCATCATCAAGAGATTGTCATTTTCTGAAATTGTAGAAGCATAATTACCTTGGCCTTTGTATGAAGAACCTTGATTATAGCTCCTTTGGTTTCCTCCTTGGTAGCAATCTCTAGCATAGTGGCCAAATTTGCCACATATGTAACATCCTTCGCCATCTTGATTCCTGTTTTGTTGATGTCGTCCTCCTCCTCATTTTGTTCTTCGTCTCCCTCTTTGTGATGAGGTGCCTTGGTCATGTCCTTGATTGCTTGAGTGGCCTTGCCTTCCTCCAAACCTTCCTTTGCCCCTTCCTTGTCCTCGTCTTCCTTTGCCCCTTTGATTACCTGCATAGAAAACTTGTGCATCCTTGCTTTTAGTTGAACTTCCACCTATGTTCATTTCTTCGGTGACCATGAGAGTAACCAATTGCTAAAATTCGGGAAGATTATCCCTTATATATACTGAAGTGGTAAAGGGTTTCCACTTCTCATCATCTCTCAAACCATTGAGAGTATAAGCCACAAGATCGTCATCGTCTACGTGGCTTCCAATGGATCCCAATGCATCTGATAACTCCTTGACCTTAAGTATGTAGTGATTTATGCTACTCCCTGAGCTCTTCCTAAGGTTGTTGAGCTCATTCTTGAGTTGGATCTTCCTTGCTTTGGTGCTTGTTGAATAAAGCCTTTCAAGTGTCTCCCATACCTTCATGCTTGAATCCAAGTCTTGGATATGGCCGATCATGCTATTGCTAATGTGTTGGGAAAGGATAAAGATAACCCTCTTGTCTCTTTCATTCCATTCCCTAAAGGCCCTTCTCTGGTCATTGGTTGGATTGTCATCCAACCTAGGTCTTGGTTCACTTCCACTAATCAACCCCCAAAGGCCCTTGCCCATAAGATAGTTGGAGACCCTAAATCTCCATGGTTGATAGTTCCCTTTGTCTAGCTTTTCAATTTGAGTGTTGAAGTCTCCCATATCTAGTCTTTGATACTTGACCTAGCCCTTGGCTAATGCTCCAATGTGTGTAAAATGAAAATGAGGCTCTGAGGTTACCTCAATCCAAATCTTTCCTTAGATGGACACCTTGTGCTCTTGAAACTTTGAGTAGAATAGCTCCCCCTTGATGTGAGCTACCTCCAAGAAGCTTTTGTTGATGCAAATCTTCAACCACCAACTCCAAGAGGTCTTCTTGCTTGTATGCGATGCCTCCAGGATGCCCAAATGCTCTGATACCATTGATGGGGGAAGTATCTCAACCCCTAAGCAACGACGAAGCGTGAATGACCTCCACAGGTATCCTTCTTTGACCTCTTCACACCAAAAATGCTCTTACTCAGTGCTTATGCAGAGAACTCTAGTGAGCTTTTGTAGACCTGTAGTAGACACCAAGAGCTTTCCAAAAAAACAAATTTCACTTCAAATGGATGCTTACACAAGGAGAAACACTGTCTACAACATGAGCTAGTTGAATGCTCACAACTGCCAGTCAAGCAGATACCTCACTTCACTCCAGCAAGCTTTTCTCAGAGATTATACAGAGAATGAATCTCAAACTTGGGTCAACTTTAGAGGACTCTAATAGCTACCCAATGACACTAAAATCATATAAAATGGATACATAGAGAAGGAGAACCAGCCCTTACAACAGAGAGAAAAATATTTCCAACAAAGCCTACACACCAAGAGAGATATCAATCACACAACTTCACTAAAATGAATGTTGCTCCCAGATTACTCAGAGAATGATCCAGAGACTTTGTGAGCATAAAATAGACTCTAATAGCTATCCAATGAGACAAGAGGTACATCAAATGGATACAATATGAGGAAGAAACAATGCTAACAACTCAGGGGTAGAGAGTTGCAACACTGCCTGCGCACACACATAGATATGCCTACTAAAAGAAAACAAACAAGCAAGAAAGGGGCTAGCTTAAGCAAGGGGCTTGCTTATCACAACTCCAGCACTTAGTGCTCACTTTACATGAGCTAAAACTCCAAGAATATGGGCTAAAAGAAGTCGGGATACATGCTCCTTTTATAGTGAGAAGTGTGCCCCTAAAATCTAGGAACTACCTTCCCAAATCAGCCTCCTAACTTGGACGATTTAGTTGAGATGAATTGGGGAGTGGTTGAGTGACTTTTCTTGATGGAATCTCGTGGCTTTTGGCTTCCTTTGATTGCTCCACATGTCCATAAAATATTTCCCACGAATTTGTAGCTTGAAGCTTGACTTTTAACAACATCTACATCTACATCTACATCTACATCTACATATACATCTACATATACATATATATACACATATACATATAGATATACATATACATATACATATACATATGCATATATGTATATGTATATGTATATGTATATGTATATGTATATACATACGCATATGCATATACATATACCTATACATATACATATACATATACATATACATATACATATACATATGCATATACATATACATATACATATACATATACATATACATATACATATACATATACATATACATATGCATATACATATACATATACATATACATATACATATACATATACATATACATATACATATACATATACATATACATATACATATACATATACATATACATATACATATACATATACAAATACATATACATATACATATACATATACATATACATATACATATACATATACATATACATATACATATACATATACATATGCATATACATATGCATATACATATACATATACATATACATATGCATATGCATATACATATACATATACATATACATATACATAGACATATGCATATACATATACATATACATATACATATACATATACATATACATACACATATACATGTACATGTACATATACGTATGCATATACATATGCATATACACATACATATACATATACATATTGTTAGAATTTTAGCAATCTCAAGTGTGGGAACTCATGCTAAATTGAAGTGCCACTTCACTCACACTTTTTGGTAGGATATAAAACCATGTTTCCACAAGCTTTTTCCACTCATTACTTAACTAATTGATGGAAGAAAATTAACGATCATTTGGAGGGTATCTTTGAATTGAAATTTACAACTACCTTTTTGAGCATTATATAAGCAAACACATGGAGCAAAGTTACGGTCATCCATCTTTATGATTTGATAACTTGTAGGATCTCATTAGGACTGTTTAATATAGGCCTAAGCTAGACCCTTTCTTGCTGGAATTGTTTCATAGGAAGTGATGTTTGATCACCCACATCTCTTTGTGTAGTTGTTCGATTCATTTGCGAGATAGGTCATTTTGTTCCTATGATCATAAGCTTTCTTTTGGATATAGTATTAGTATTAAATGTTGATTAAAATTGATTATATTGAGCCTGAAAACTCTCTAGTATAATCTCTACATATTCTGAAGTGTATGTGCATTGGAAGGTACACATAGTTGCAAGCTGCCTTCTTGGACAATTTTTGGTCTGTTTTGTAGGAGGTTGATACCCCTCACATTCTTCAAATTGAGTTATCTTTGGCTTGTTGGAAATCCCATACTGTCTATTTGTATTATAATAAATGTCATAGGTTGAGGCTTTAGGTCAAGAGAGTAATTCAATTTTTGGCAGACTATGGTAGTGAATTGTTTGGTCCTAGGAAGGGCCTATCATTCTTCTGCTACAATCAGGAGTGGACATACTCCATCAGTGGTATCAGAGCTCAACATTGAGCATTGAGGACATCAAGAGGAGGCCTTGAAATTTCTTGAGAGCCAATGATTGAATAAAAGACCAGGAAGATTTGAAGAAGCATTTGAAGCAAGGGGGAGCTTCTATCATCATCAAAGATTCACGACAAGTGGAGGCTCTTGTAGGAAGGTAAAATATCATTCTTTCTCACATCTATCACAATCCAAGGAGGGATTAGGAGCCATTTTTGTAGTCTCATACACAATGGGAGACTATAATACTCAGATTGAGAAGCTTGAAAAGAGCAATTACAAACCTTGGAAGTTTATAATCTCTAACTTCCTCGTGGGAAAGGGTATTTGGGGGTTGGTTAGTGGTAATGAGGTAAAGCCATACATAGATCCACATACACCTGTTGAGAATCAAAGGAGAGACATTAGAGAGTGGGAAGAAAGGGATAGGAGAGTGATCTTCATTCTATCTCAACACATACTCAACTCCATGATAGGTCATATCCAAGACCTAGATACATCCAAGAAGAATTGGGAGTGTTTAGAAAGGTTGTACTCTACCTCTACAAAGGCTATAAAAATTCAGCTCAAGAATGAGCTCAAGAACCTTAGTAATTCATTAAATTAGTGTATAATGACTTCATACTCAAAGTAAAAGAGATTTCTAATGCACTTGGTTCAATAGGATGTGTGGTAGATGATGATGACCTAGTTGCCCACACACTTAATGGGCTTAGAGAAGATGATAAATGGGAGGCATTCACAACCTTTGTGTATGTAAGGGATTCATTACCAAATTTTGAGAAACTTAATTCTCTTATGGTGATTGAGGAGCTCAACCATGGAGGCAACAAGTCAAAGGGCAGCCAAGACCAACCCTTCTATGCATGCAAAGGAGGAAGAGGCAAAGGCAACGGAGGTGGTTGAAGAGGAAGAGGTAGAAGCAACTACCAACAAGGCAACCAAAGCTATCAAGGGACTCAATCAAGCCAAGATGAAGGTCAATCGTCAAGAGGAAGAGGTAGAGGAGGAAGATATGGAGGTGGAGGCTACTCCAACTCAAATGGATGCTTCAATTGTGGGAACCAAGGACACTATGCCAAAGATTGTTGGCAAAAGCAAGGTTGGAACAATTACAAGGGCAAGGTAATTATGCTAGCTTGTCAACCAATTCAGAAAATGAGCATTTGTTAGCTATGAAGCATACTGGTGAAGGTCAACCACATGATGAGGTGTGATATATAGATAGTGATTGTAGTAACCACATGTCACATAAAGAGGAGTACTTTAGGAATCTTCAAGCACCCAAGCAAAGAGGCTTTGTGGAGACAAGAGACAACATAGAGCATGAGATACAACAAATTGGAGATGTGAAGCTTGAAGGCAATCACAGAGCAAGAGGACTATCGGAGGTATTACATGTTCCTACTATTACAAAGAGCTTAATCTCTATTGGATAGATGGTTGAAAAGGGATACCAAGTCACGTTCAATGACAAAGGATGCTTTATTGAAGACCCAAGGAATGGCTTTGAGCTGATAACCAAAAGAAAAAAAGAAGGGAGTGTTTGCTATACTTTGGAGTTGTCCTCTCCAATCATCAGAGTATAAATGATTAGCATAAACAACACCTTTAATATGTCAATCTGGGAAGTATAATAAGACCACAACCCCTTCTAGTACCAATGGGATCCAAGGAATTGCAAGAAAAGGCCATATTATTTGAGTATTTCTTAAAGAAGTTGAAAACTAGAGTTTGAGAAATACGGAGGTACAATTAAGTATTCTTTATTATTTTTGTGCCTAAAACATGCTATTTTTCATGTAGATTCCAAATATGAACTCAAACTTAAATGTCATTACCTGTTTCATCATGACGAGACAATCAGCATTATGATAGAAGTGGTATTCTTCACATTCAATAGTAATATTCCACAGATAATCTTTCAATATTGTAAAAGACTCCTCTGCTCACGGATTCACTCAGTAATACATAGGTATCACCAACAAAAGCCATGAGAAACACAAGGAAAACATTCACATTCAGCCATGGAAACTAAAGAAAAGGGAGAAAACACGATTTTCTGCTAAGAGCTCTCAAATTCTCATTCAATCAAGTGCAAATGATCAGGACCCCTTCTCAATACAAAATTTTGACCTTTATACTTTTTCAAGTGTCCATGTTCACACTTGAAATCAGGTCCTTTCAACTTCTAATCTAAAAATAATTAAGATTGAGAGCTCCAAACAATCTCTAAAAAATGTGTAGCATCTAATGGATCATGAGGAAGAATCTTCCTCATTTTTACATCATTATAACAATTGTGTATACAAAAATGATCTATTTTAGAAAATCCTTCTATATTCAAAAAACACATTCTTACATTTCTTCCCCTCCTAGACTTTTTTTTATTTTTGACAAAAAGTTGATTTGGTAGAATGCAACTTCTTTAATGCTTCTTCTTTCTTTGATACACTTGAGCGAAGAGGTCATGACTCTTTCTTTTAGTCAGATTTAAGCTATTGACCATCTTGAAGAAGGCTTTCTCCACTGTACTACTACTTCTGGTCTATCAATGTCATCTTTCTTGACGTATTTAGTATAAGCTGCTTCATATGCTGTGTGTCTTGACTTTGTAATCACTGAGAGTATACCAAAAATTTCTAACTCTCTTTCAAAAAATCTATAGTCAAAAGCATCTTCAAAAATTTGTAAGTAATAACTACCCAAAATTACTATTCTGCTGTAATAGGTTGTGAGGCATATCCTATCTAGTGTTTCACTTAGGTAAAAAAGAAGAGCATCAATGGGTGAATTAAATCCTATATAGTTTAAGGTTCTGACATTTGTATCTGTAAATGTTTCTATACAAGTGAGAATCATCCTCATTATTCTTGTTATTAGTGTACCAAAAAGATCATTTACATCTTTGTATGAGGCTATTACTTCTTTAGCTGTGTCCACCATATAACTCTTGGTCAACCATGTTCTTTTCTTAGGTCCTGCTATCTTTGGAAAATTTAACCATTTAGCTGGAATTTGTTGGAGTTAGACGTTTGCGGAAGCATGTGAACAACACAAGGAAGAAGAAGAAGCTTGGAGCACAACACACAATACTAAATGTATTACTAGAGAATGTACAAAGATAAGTAGCCCATTAGGGAAATAGGCTTTTATACAAGCCGGGGGAAAAAAACCTCTTAAAGAGGGAAAAAAGTGCCCTAGTGGTCCTAGAGTGTTCACACACATCACTACCTAAATATATCAACAAAGCCCCCTGGGGGTGATGCGATGAACAAGTAGTTGGAACTCATATATAAGGAAGTGCCAAGCTATGTGGAAATCACTCCACCAAAGGAAGTAAACCCAAAGCTTTGCGAAAAGCTTCAAACTTCTCCCTAGGCAGAGCCTTCGTGAAAAGGTCTGCAATGTTCTCTTGCGTGGGCACATATGCCAAGCTGATCTCCCCAGTAGAGAACCTCTCCCTGACATAATGATAATGCACCTCAATGTGCTTAGTGAGAGCATGGAACATAGGGTTCCTCGCAACTACCAATGCACTCTGGCTGTCAGTGAAGATGGTGGTGGCAGAAGACTGACCAACACCCAAATCAACCATAAGGCGTCTGAGCCACACACACTCAACAATCGCTGTGAAAGCTGCTCTATACTCAGCCTCACAATCTGCTTCTTGCTCAACCAAGATATACATGAGCTACCAAGCATGAAGCAAAAGCCACTAGTGGACACACGAGTGTCATAGCAACCAACCCAATCAGAGTCAGAAAATGCATGAAAATCTGATGGTAGTGATCCCCCCTTGGGATAAAACAACCCAAGTAGCCGAGTACCACTCAATTAGCAAAAGATGCGCTTAACCACCTGCCAATGCTTGACTCCTGGGAAATGCATAAACCTGCTCATATGTGAGATAGCAAATTGAATATCTGGTCAAGTAATGCATAAGTAAATCAAGCATCCAACAGCCTGTTGATAGAGAACATCATCAAATGCATCTCCAGCATCATGAAGACTTAGTCATAAAATTTTTTCCATAGGAGTGGCAATAGGTTTACAATCTTCAAGGCCAAAACATTGCAATAATGTGTAAATATATTTTGTTTGACACAAAGCCATTCCACCATCAACGTGCATGAACTAAATGCCCAAATAATGATGCAAATGCCCCAAATCAGACATCTCAAAGGAGGCATGCAAATGAGCCTTAAAATCAGCAATATGCTTCTCAATAGGACTAGTGAGCAACATGTCATCAACATAGACAACAATGACCAGAAGCACATCATTAGCACACTTAACATATAAGGTGCTTTCAGTTGGACTGTTCTCAAAACCATGTGCAATCAGATAGGCATGTATCTTCTCATACCAAGCATGTGGTGCTTGCTTTAAACCATATAATGCCTTCTTTAACATGCACACCTGGTTTTCATGCCCTTTTTGCACAAAGCCATGGGGTTGAAAAAAATACACTTCTTCATGCAAGTCACCATTCAAAAATGTTGTTTTAATGTCCAACTGATGTACATTCCAACTATGATGGGCTGCAAGTGCACAGATGCTTCAAATAGTAGTCATATGACATGTAGGAGCAAAGGTCTCATCAAAATCAATGCCTCTTTTGTGCGCATAACCCTTTGCAACAAGCCTAGCCTTATACCTATCAACTATTCCATCAGGCTTACGCTTCAGCTTGTAAACCCACTTAGTGCCAATGGCCTTCTTGTCAAGAGGCAAGTCACACAAAGACCAAGTACCATTCTTCATTATAGCATCATATTCAGATTGCATAACAGCCATCCAATTTTCTGAATTTTGTGCTTCATCAAACGAAACAAGCTCATTCTCATCACAGAGACTAGATGAAGCCATAACACAGAAATCTGATGCAAAAAAGGCACTATGAGCCTGATTGAGTACGATATGATAGAGGTGCATCTAATTTGCTATCACGCAAAGTTTGCACCAGCCATTTTGGCATAATTTTTGCCTACTCAATATCAGCTCTCTCATCAACAAGTGCATCATGTAAATCTGCATCAGAAATGGAATGATCTACATCATCACCTGAAACTTGCAAAGGTTGAGAAGTTGCCTCATTAGGAACAGCACTAGACTGTCCACCTGTAAAAAGAGGTAGCAAAGTATCATACATGCCTTTGGAACTAACAAATGTCGCCTTAGTACATGAAAGTAATGGCTGAATAGCATCTTCCACAAAAACAACATCACGGCTAACCAGAATACATTTAGTTTGTGGATGATACGGACGATAGCCTTTACTTTCAGAACTGTACCCAACAAAAATACATTTTACTCCATTATCATCCAATTTCCTGTGATGCTGTTCAGGCACTAATGCATATGCCAAACAAGCAAAAACATGCAGATGAGCAACAAATGGCTTGCGATCATGCCAAGCCTCATATCGAGTGATAGACTGTAGTGCTTTAGTGGGACACCTATTAAGTACATATGCTGCACACATGACAGCCTCAAGCCAGAAACTATGTGGTAAAGCTTGACTGTTGACCATACACCTCACCATCTCCATGAGTGACCTGTTCTTTCGTTCAGCAACTCCATTCTGTTGAGGTGTATACAACACTGTACACTGGTGTTTTATCCTGTGTTCAGCCAGAGATGCATTAAAATCAGAAGACATATATTCCCCCCCTTGATCAGAACGGAGGGTGCCCATTTTAAACGTTGACAGATTTTCAGCCAAAACAAAAAACGGTTTGAAGCACATGAACACTTCACACTTTTCCTTCAATGGATATACCCATGCATGCCTTGAAAAATCATCAATGAAAGTAATGAAGTAAAGATAATTTCCAAAAGAAGGTGTCTGCATAAGACCACATACATCACTATGTACAAGCTGCAATTTTTTAGTAGCCCGAACTGAACCATCTTTTGGAAATGAGGAACGCTGCATTTTGCCCAAAATACAACCTTCACAAACATGTTTTCCAGGTGCCTCAAGTTTCGGCAAAGAGGACACCATTTCAAATTTCTAGAGGCGTAGCAAACTAGCAAAATTCAGATGACCAAAGCGTGCATGCCAAAGCTTTGCATCTGACATAGCCAGGGAATAATGTACTACACATTTCGAATCATTCACAGATCTTTCATAGTCTATGAGCTTATACAGCCCACGACATAAAATGCCAGAAGCAATAATCATATCGCCATTTGACAGATCATGAACTGTACACTTGTGATCAACACGAAGAGAAGAAACTACGCTGCAAGGTAATATGTTTGGTCACCCCACTGTCAAAGTACCAAACATCTGAGTCTACTCCAGACATGCACTACTCATGAGAAGATGGGTCAAAACTGCAAACAGTAGTAAAGGCCCATTCTTCTTCCTGCACAAGATTAGCAGACTCTATTTTTGGTGTAGAGGCCTCTGCAACAACCATTCTAGCCTCTTTTTTCTTTGCCTCTTTAGCAGCCAGTTTTGGATAGTTCTTTATGATATGATCATTTCCTTTGCAGTACTTGCAAAACAATTTTTGCTTTTCAGATTTCTTTTCATCTTTGTCTTGCCTTTTCGATTGTGCAGAATTAGCAGATTTTTGCTTACTAATTGAAGAGCTCCATTTTCCTTTGCCCTTCTCACTAGCCAGGAAAGCTTGATCTACAACACGCATAATGGACCTATTCTGTGTGGACTGATCCTCCTGCAACAAAACAGAGACTAACTCCTCAAATGACAAGGCATTTGGATTGCCTTTCATCATCAACCAAAGAGTAGAAGCAAAACTCTGATATGAATCAGGAAGACCATTCAGAACAGTCTGCACAAGTGAGCTATCTGGTATAACCTCATCAGCAAAATCAATTGTTCCTTCAAGTCTTTGATCTTTGATAGAAAATTGCCCATGGAATCACCTTCATTCATGTGCTCACTCTCCAACTGTTTTCGAAGGTAAGCAACACGAGCCTCATTCCTAGCTTGGTACAATGTGGTAAGAGTATCCCAAGCATCCTTAGCTATTCTGCAAGAGTGTATGTGAGGAATAATGGCACATTTGACAGACAAAGCTATCAATGCATGTGCCTAGGCATCTCTACCATCCCAAAGAATTTGCTCTACAGTAGGTGCAGCAAAAACCGCAATACGAATAGGAATATGCAGAATATCATCATCTTCGACACCTTTTGCATCAGCTTTAGTACATGCAGTTGTAACAGTTGCAAGTGTGATAGGACGTTTTTCAACACCTTGCACAATGTTCCACAATCCTTTTGCAACCAATACATGTCACATCATATAAGCCCATAACGGGTACTTGGTACCATCCAACTTATCCTTAACAACCAACATACTGAATACATCACTGCTTTTAGCCATGGCCAATGTTCCACAGTCCTTTTGCAACCAATACATGTCACATCATATAAGCCCATAACGGGTAGTTGGTACCATCCAACTTATCCTCAACAGCCAACATACTGAATACATCACTGCTTTCAGCCATGGCCGGTGACTAAAATAACTTGATGCAGAAAATTGACTCTATCTCAAAAAGTTGAACAAAACTGCCCAGACGAATTCTGCTAGACCTATAGTAGAGTTCGAGATGCTTATACTGGCAAACCAAAACTGTTATATACCTTTGGCACAAAAAGACAAAATAGCCTACACAAGCGCTACGATAGTGCGTTCGGAGGCCGAAACAAGCTCATATCACGATTTCGGCACTACAGAGCGAAGCCGTTTTGATCTCAAAAACATGCTGAGTATGCTTACCAAAATTTGTGTGATTCTGAGACTGCAACCGAAGAGGTGTCGACAACACCCTAGATGAAGCGGCGACCTACTCTGATACCAATTGTTGGAGTTAGACATCTGCAAAAGCACACGAACAACACAAGGAAGAAGAAGAAGCTTGGAGCACAACATACAATACTGTATGTATTACTAGAGAATGTACAAAGATAAGTAGCTCATTAGGGCAATAGGCATATATACAAGCCGGGGGAAAATAACCTCCTAAAGAGGGAAAAAAGTGCCCCCGCGATCCTAGAGTGCTCAGACACATCACTACTTAAATATATCAACAGAATTAAGCCTTCATTTCTTCTTTTCCAAAAATTTGATCAGTCCCTTCTTCTTGCTACATGGTAATATGCTGGATTTATCTTCTGTTGGAAAGGAGCTTCCTTCCAATTCTTCCTGCACTCTTTATGAACATCAAACCATTTATTTCTCCAAGTAGGGTTTGACTTCTCAAATAAATCTTTGGTTACATTGATATCTTCTTCATATTCCAAGAATTTATTAGGAGGTATCCCTACTCTTGCAGTTTGATAATTCTTTATGCTTTCCAAAATCATGCAAAAAGGAATAACCATTCCATCAGCAGCCCAATGGTGTTGATCTGGCTTCACACCATTTTCTAATGCAAACTTTACTATTTGGTTTTCATAATCATCATGCATCTTTCTGATATATTCCATCCTGGCTTCTCTACTTGTTAATAATTGCTGAACAAATTCTTCAGAATACTCTTCTATTGATCTTTCCTCTTTTGAAGTCATAAAATGTCCCTCAAGTGGAGGAGACATCTTTGTTGTTTCTTTGACTACTTCCTCTTCTTGTTTCTGTTGTAGTTGTTATGCCAGCTCTTTTCCTTCTGTATCTGTTTCTCCACTTGATTCTTCCAATCGTCTAGTTCTTTAAGTAATCCTTCTTTTTGTTTTTCTCATCCTTCTCTCTCTTTTACTATATCCTGACTCATCTTGTTGTATCGTTTCATGGCACTTACTGCATGTGCATTAGCTTTCCTTTCCAGTTCCTTTGCATCCTTTAATTCCTCTTACAACTTCTAAACTTTCTTTCTTAACCTTTCCATCTCCTCATTTTCTGATGTAGTTATCTGTTTTTCAATCCTGCCTTGTCCTTCTTCCATCAGTAGCTTATTAATTTCCTCATTGGCTTTAACCATGATTTGATAGGAACTTTGCAAAATTTTATACTTTGATTCCATTTTCTTTAGATTTTCTTCCAGCTGGCTAATACTTTCTAGCTGCTTTGTACATTTTTCCTCCAGAAACTTTATTCTGTTCTTATTCTATACATCCTTAGTTTCTAATACTAAAATTTTCCCTATGAGTTGCTCATTATTTTCCTTTATTTCCTTAATTTGCTCCTCCATTCTAGATTTCTCCTTCTTTTGTTCCTCTATGAATTTACTTCCTCTTATGAATTCTGATTCAACCACCATACCTGATAGGATCATATTACAGCTTGATGGTCGAAAAGTCTCTATGGATTCCATGATAGTTTGACATGCATTCCTTATATCCTTTGGAATTCTTCCGAATCCTGTACTTACTTCCAATTGCTTTAGCTCAATATACTTTTCTTCATTTTGACATTTGTCTTCTTCTTTTTCCTCTGATTCATCATCTTCTGTCTATTCCTCTTCTTGATCATCTTTAACATCCCTAGTATTAATCTTTTGCTCTTCCTGCTCCACCTTCTCCACCTTCTCCTGTTCTTTCTGATCTGCATCCTGATCCATGATGACAATCTGCTCTTTTTCTTATCTCTCCGTGTCACCTTCTTCTTCATCTATGTCCATCTTCCCATATTCCTCCTCTTGATATGTTATTTCTACAAAGCCTTGATTCTCATAGTTTTGCTCTTCTTCTTTCTGCTCTTCTTGTCCTTGCTCTTCTTTTCATAGATCCAACAAGACTTCTTCGATGTTTTTACTGATTTTTGGTTCTGATGCAACTTCCTTTTCCTCAATCTTTTTGTTCCTTTGGCTTTAATAATTTTTTTACAATGTTCTGCTTTAGAAGATTGGATGATGATAGTCATGGCTTCACTCAGCCCCTCATGACTTTTCCCTGGTTCTTTAGTCCCCACTTCACCCATCTTTTCTTTACCTTTTTCTTTCCTTTTCTTCTCTTCAGCATCTTCTAAAGAGGTCATATTTTCAATCTCTGACTTCTTTTGAGACTCACCATATCTCATTCCTTTTTCTAATGCCTGGTCTGTGCTTCCACCTGTACTTGTTTCACTGGAGTTCTTGGTAATGATAAATTTAGACTTCTTAGCAAAAATCCTTCTATATCTGAGTCTGATTAAAATGATGCTTTCCCTTTTCCCTTGTCAGATGCCTTTTCCATGCTTTGCTCTTGCATTTCTTGCTTCTTCCCTATGAAAATTCCTTTTAAAATATTATCTATTCCTAGCATTGAAGTTTCCACAACTTTTCCCTTGTCTTTTCTTGTAGGTTTCTTCTTTTGATGTCTTCCTTTGTACCTTCTTCCTGGCTACTATTGTTGTTTTGGTTTTTGGTGGTCCTTGAAGCTCTTTGAAATAGGCTAATAATTCTACTTATTTTTTCACAAAAACTTCTTTTATTTCTGCATCCATCATCTACACATGAAGATCCTCATAGTTTTCTATTTCTTCCTGCTTCTAGTCAGTAGCTTTGTTAGAATAATTTTCTAACATCTTTTGATATTGTGCTTCGTACATAGCCCTTTTATCTCCTCCCTGTGTCAAGTAAGCATACAACTTCTCTTTTCCTATTTGAGGTGGATGTGGCTCTTTATCATCTTGCACTTCCTTTTGCTCTACTTGAATCTCTTCCTTGCACACTTTTTCTTGCTTTAATTCAAGCTTCTTGGGGTCCATTTTCCTCTTCTTACTTGGTTGAACTTCTTCTACTACTACCACCTTCCTCTAACCCCCATAGATTTTGCAGGACTTCCCATGCTAGCCATCATAATTCTAAACATCTGAGCATCTGGAGCCAATTGTGAATTTTCCTCCATCCCAAGTACATGATAGATGATTTTGGTAAAATATTGAGCTCCATTCATGAACTTCCTTGCTGACCAATGCTTTGCTGCTTCTTTAAGCTGCTCATGAATATATGGAGTTACATCCATAACACCAAAGGCTTGGTTTTATCTTTGTTGTTTAGCATGATGAGGGTGACTGGTTTGTGAGGTATGGTATACCTAGGCATTTTTGGAAAGCATAAGTATTGTAAGAACAACCTTATAGCCATTTCTACATTTTCCTTCCCTTTGAAGTTGGTGAATTTGGAGTAACCTGTATATGAAGCTGCATTTTTCTTCACAAAACTGACATCCAACTTGGTTCCCATAGTATAGAATTTCAAAGCATTCCTGATATGATATGGCTTAATAGATATCTGTACTTCCTCATCATCTTTATTATTTACTTTGCACCTGAAATAAGCATCATTGCCTCTTCCCAATTCCTGTAAACTTGACATTACTTGAGCTACTCTTTCAAAGTCAATGAAGAAGATTGGTTCATCCAACATCCTGTGCAAATTCTTTCCACTTTTTGTAAGTAGCTATTGCCCTTTGAAAACTATAAAATTCTTGGCAAAGCATTGTTTATTTATATTGTCCCTTTTTTACAGTAAATATATGTTGACCAATAATCCCCATGGCTCCTTCGAGTTCTTTTGCTATGTTGGCACTCTCAGACGTTCTTCATAAGCATCTGACTCCAGCTCATGAATTTGCTCTATAGCTTCACTGTAAAGGATCCAGTGCCCTCTAGATAAGGACACTCAATTAACTTCCAGCTTAGCAATAGGCAGCTCTTTAGTATTCAACATCGTGTAAATGTGAAAAATAATAAACACATCCACTCCAACACCAAGAGTCTCTTGCTCAAAAGAAAAATATTCATGTGAGAAAAGCCAGATTTCAAGATTCTTCAAGCCTCAAATAAGTGATCATTACAGTGGAGCAATATTTTTTCTTCTAGGTACCTTTGGAAAAAATGGAAAATAACTCAGATAGATTATCATAAAGAAAAACTACACAGTCGCAGATCGTTCTCAAATGGATCCCCATAAGGAGGATGGATCAGTTGTCATCTCGAGATCCAATGGATATCTCCACGACATATGGCATCAACATCTGCAAATAACATCGAAAGCCTCGACGAGCAACAACCATGTGCTCCTTGCACAACCCACTCTTTTGCACCATTCAGGTCATGCATTTCCAAAGTATGCATTAATATAGGGCCACATTACATGGCCGTGCATAGACACATTTGAGAGTCCCATGCACAAGAGCACATTGATATATTTCAACTATTTTTTTTTATACTAACATCTGTCTTCTTGTTTTGTGACATCGCTTCAAAAAATAAAAAGGGAGCAGAAGAAAAAAAAAGAGAGAGACAGAACTTGTTCCCAGGTTTCGCTCATGAAACATGAATGAGCCATGCTGAGTTGAAGGTGGAACTGTTGATTACTGGGTATTTATCAGCTTGGATAGAAGTGTATCTCCGCTAGCAAATGATATAATTGCTACCTTATCTGATAGATGTCAAGAACTTGGCATGAACATGGCATCCACAACTATGGTTTCCTCTTACCATGGTAGCAGTGAAGAGCTTGAAGGTCTAAAACTTGAGTGATGCTTAACTACTGCATATACGAGAGCATCCAGGGAGATATCTGCACGAGTTACCCAATGTTGTTTGTCAAAGAATATAAAGAAAATCAATTCTCAGTATTTGGAAAATGTTGCTTTGAAGAGAACTGACAGGACAAGGCACTCAAAGAATTTCATCAGTGGATCCTTAACACGGACATTCATCAACAATGTCCATCACAAATGCCGGGAGCACAACATGAAGAGATAAACATCAATCGACCCTTCACCATGGTAAGTATTCTTACTCTGGAAACACCATAACCATGATAGATTAGGAAACGTCTTCGTCAGCATACCCTTGAGCACTTAGCTCAAGACCTCAATTTTTACACCATACTTCTTCCAATGCATTTTCCAAGTAAGCATGTATAGGGCTACATTACAAGGCCGTGCACAAGGCACATATTTTCCTCAACCCATGCACAAACACACTTACCCATCATCCATTATGGGTTATGAGTACTTGGCATAACTACTATGAACATCATCTTTGGACGATCTGAGGTCATCAATGGAGACTCACAACGACACAGTCATGCTGGAATCCAAGGCAGAAGCACCTACCAAGGGATTACAACTTGCAAAGGCTCACAGTGGCAAATGAAGAACCGAACAACCAACCTTGCCACATTTTGAAGAGAGACAGCTATGGTTCATCCGAATGGACACTCCCTCTCAAAGCAACCTAGAACAACCATTACAACAAGGGTCTATCAGGGACGACAGACTCGAGAGGGGGGGGAGTGTTGGAACTCAAGGTCAAGCACAAGCATGGAAGCACATCAGAAAGGTGGACACACACAAGAAGAAGGAGCAAGTAGGGAGCTCCAAGAAGTACATGTCAAATTTTCAGAAGAATCCCCTACAAAAATAGTGATTTTCATCACTAAAAACCATTGTAAATACCATTTTCTATTTTTTGTAACTCCATTTTGTTCAAGCCGAGGAGTCCTTGAGCTTGAGGAGTACTAGAACTATCATCCTACCAATTTTCATAATTTTTAGACTTTGTTTGAGCCCTCAAATAAGCCCTGGAACCTAATTTTTAACTAGACTGGACACTAGGTCTGGACAGGGCCAAAAGTAGTCCAAAAACTATAAAAAGAGCTAGAGAGCTCATTTTTGGGGTTAGCTTGTTAGAGAATAGAGCTTTGTAAGAGAACTCTTTTGCAATCGAAGCTGTGCGCGTGTGTGTATGTGTGTGCATGTTTGTGTGCTTTCACTCACGCACTTCTGCCTTCACTTGCTCGTGGTCTTCATACCGGTCCTCACGTCTGCGTGGATTGACAAGTAAAGGAGGTGGTGCTTACGCTTGAGCTACACTCCTCTAGACCTTCGACTTTCCAACCACTCGACGGTTATGAAATGAGTCCCCTTCCCCTTCTGCTGTGTTCTTTTCTCTGCCACAAAGAGCGACTCCACAAAAAATGCCCGAAGCAACCTCCCAACATTAGGCAAAAAACACTGTGGAGTAGATCCCCCTTGGTAAGAACTCCCCAGCGGTTGCTAGTTCATCCCTCGATGCACCATTGCATTCCCCTCACTTTGGTCCGCACCTCCCTCTTTTTCCAACACACGCTTCAGCTCTCTTATCCTCTTTGATACCTGGCCCCATTCATAGAACAAAATGGGAGAGAGCAAGAGCAAAGGATACCCCCCCTTTTTGGTAGCTACTGGGATTTCCCAAAAAAATGCCTTTCTGACCTCCCCCGTGTGTATATTTAGGGGCATTTCCCTCCCTTCTGAGTTGTCGGAAGCCCTTGCCCTTGAGAAAGAACCCCCCCCACATACTTCTGACATGTTTGAGAGCTGCCACCATCAAAAACTTATCCTATTGAAATTATGCCCCATGGAAAAATGAAAATTGCTCCAATCCATGCCCATATCTCTAGATGCACTTCCAATCCAACATCCAAACCTCTTCTCTCCTTTTTTCTTGGCACAAGCATTGAAAGGTGAATGAGAAACTAAAGCACCAACCGATGACCCCCCCAAAACATCCAAAAGCCTCCTGCAAATCTGGGTCTCATGTCTCAGGTTGTGTCCTCATAGGTCTTGGCTTCAAGAACTGCTACAACTTTCTCTTCCAAATACCTGTAATCAATCCTCTTCCGTGCAAAATACCTACAATCATATATATGATTTACAAAATGGAAACCACAAAATCAACCATTTGTATGGCTAACATACTCCCCCTTCTGCTCGAGAAGTCATCCCCGACGAGCCAAATTGTTCCTACACTCAAATCATCCAACATGTGCTCATCACTCAATCAAATACAAATATTTATCTTGCATGCCTATTCTCTTCTTCCTCAATGTCACACCTGCAATCACCCTCATACAATCGTCAGTTAGTACCAAAATCCAATCATTTCACTTACCATCTTGGTCCATCTTCTCGCATCTTCATCGCCATAGTCCACCTGTCTACAAACTCATCAAGCATATTAGATCATTTTTCATAAAACACCACATCTACTACCAAAATGAAAAACATCCATATCACACATATATACTCAACACACACATCATGATCCCACATCACACATGCATTCTCGTATACACAACATACATACATGCAAGAACCACATCTGCTCTTCCTTTTTGCTACTCTTTTTTTGTCTATACGTTCACTTTCCTAATCTCTTTTCCATTTCCACTCAAATCCTCTTGCCCATTTTCCATGCCCCTTCTACCTAGGGTTTCTACTACTCGCTTTCCTTTTCATCGACTCTTTGCTTTTTTTTGCTTTTCAACTAAATTCCATGCTAGGTCACCACCACACCTCTTGAATTGATGGACACACGGCATAAACCACTCAAGCCTAACACAAGCTCACTCCGACAAGATCTCTCATCGTCAACGCGATTCCGGACTTCAGAAGTCATCGCACCACCTAAGAGCCAAACTGGACACTTCCCAAAGGTTTTTAGACAAACAAGGTACCTATCATGATTGGATCCCTCAAGTCCAAGTCTTCCACAAACACGTCACAGCCAAAACCCTAGTCGAGCTTAAGCTTTGATGCGACATGCCTCATCAGGAGTCCACACATTCCTAGATCCCCACAACACATACACACATTCCCATCTGAGCATCATGCTCTCTTGCCTCTCTTCTATCCCCCCTCGAGCGAGGAATTTTTTCCATTTTTTTCTATTTTTTCATTTTTTTCCATTTATTTATTTATTTATACTCACACAAGCTGGCCTATGCTGAAGTTGGATGCGACTCATGGACTCAACCACCCGATCGAGTTTGTTCCACCCATCTACCAACCCAACATAGTGTGTGATGCACACACTGCTAGCCCTATGCGAAACCGATGTCGGTTCGTGGCTTTGACCACCCAGCCAAAGTGGGTCCACCCACCTATCGGCCCACGTAGGCGCGTAACCACATGCACACATACACAAACATATAGATTTCTTTTTCTCTCTTTTTTTTTCCAAGATCTTGAGAATTAGGAGACAAAAGAAAGGGCCTTTTTCCCAATCATCCCAATCACGACGCACATACATGAATCCCCCCGTGGACATCCCGACGAGACACATCTCCTCTCTGCCACTAGTCAAGCCAAAATCTGACCACTAATGCCATGGTCAACCCTTCCTCTCAAAACCCACACATACTAACCACCTCATCGACTTGAAACCTCAAAAAGTGTCACTTCAATTCCTAAGCGTACAACCAACTCGATCCATCCGTCCTCATGTCTCTGATTCATAATCCCATAAAGAAAACCCTAATAAGACCCAAGCCATCCTCACCGACATCCATTGCATCATCTATTTCTTTTTCATCCCCAACCTCTGCCTCGCAAAGATTCCACCTGACCTGATAGATGACGTGGAAAACTACCATTATCCATTGTACCTCTTATTGCCTCAAGCCTCGCCGCTAGGTCTCTTAATCCTTGTTTGTTGTGCTCAATATCACTCTGATATTGGAACAGGTCAGAGTCAATGCTTCGGAACCAATTCCATATTTGCTCCATCTCTTCATCTAACTCTCTCATCCCTTTTCTAGATCCGAGGGGAATATCCTCCCTCTTCTCAACTTGAACAGTCAACTTCTCAACCTCTTCTCGAATTGACATTTCCTCCCAAATCCTACTCATATTTTCTACATCTAGATCATCTACTTTTTTCGACAACTCATTCTTCGCCTCTTCTAACTCTACCCCAAATGCCCTCAACCTGTCCAACACCGCTTTCAGATCTTCCTCCATTTTCCCCGCTCTCGGGTCCTCCACCTATCCTCGCGTCTCATCATCTTTCCGATTCATCCACCTGTCAAGCTTGCTACTCGGCCTTGCATTCTCTTTCTCTACTCGTCTCACTTTCCCATCGCTCTCTCCTTGGGCACTTTTCATTCTTTCTAACTCCAGGTGGAACTCTCCCGCTACCTTACCTGCTTGGTCATCATATCTACCAGTCATCTCTCGCAATTTCTCAATTTCCTTTCCCATTCGGTCCACTCTCTATGCCAGGTCATCATCATATTTAGGGGAACCTCCTCAATTGCAACGCTATGGCAATCGGCTATCATCAAGCCAATTCTTAGATCTAAGACCATGTTTTCATGCTCAGACCTCGCAAGGCCCTCCCTCAAGCTCTTGTTTGCTTTCAACTCCTTGTTTCTATTCTCCACAACTTGCAACTCTTCTACACATTTTGGGACAACCTCTCCTAACCTTGCTTGACTTTCCTCAAGCTTTTCTACCTTGGTCCTCTCGCTATCTCACTCTACCCAAAGCAAATTGATTTGACATTCCAAGCTCTTTACGAGTTCCATCAAAGCTTGATTTTGGGATTCCCTATCCGTGAATCCGTTCACTCTTGCGTTCTCCGTCGATGAAGCAACTCCATTCATGTCAACTTCCCACATACAAAGAGGATAAACACCTATCCGATTCATTTGTTGCGACCTTTATGTCAGTCACCTCTTTTGAGCCACACACATGCTCGCATAGCTTCTTTTTCCCCCATTCTACACATCTAGGGACAAAGTCCAATGGACTTGACACATGAGGGCAAGACTTTACAATGTGCCTGACTTTCTCGCAACACCAACACCGAATATAGTTCGAGATTGGACCAACTTGGTGACATTCATTTGCACGGCTTCGCATTGAGCGTCCAAGCCCACTTCGACTTCTAGTACATTCGGAGTTCATCAACCTCATGCCGACCTTTTGAAAGTTCCTGACTTGCAGACTTTGGGACATCTTTCTACCTAGGCCAACACACTCAATCTGGGCCGATGGGCTGTGGCACAGAATTGGGGCACCGAGCATACTCATGGCACGACTCTATGAGGAGTGCCAAGGCAACTCCCCAGTATGATCGCCAAAATGTTGAGTCCTAATGCCCAAGGAAAAGGCGACTATACAAGCCTTTATTCTACTCAAACCCCTCAGAATCGGTCCACTCCTCTTGCTTTAAGTCACCAAATAGTACTTGAATGTACCCCAAGCCTCTCCTCGCACATGGACTCTCGTTCCACTTATTTTCTGTTTCCTATCCTCTCTTACTCTTAGCTCCTCCCCTTCACTCACTCATGTACCTTTATTCTACTCAAACCCCTCAGAATCGGTCCACTCCTCTTGCTTTAAGTCACCAAATAGTACTTGAATGTACCCCAAGCCTCTCCTCGCACATGGACTCTCGTTCCACTTATTTTCTGTTTCCTATCCTCTCTTACTCTTAGCTCCTCCCCTTCACTCACTCATGTACACATATACTCTCATACACACATGGGCCCACTTTCCTCTTTCCTCTCTCTTTTACATGCACACTCTCTTTCTCCTCATTTTCTCTCTCATGCACCCCCTCATATGCACATACACACCTAGACACTCTCTCTCTCTTCTATTGGCCTTAACCTAATCCCTTCTCACTCTCTTTTCTCACTTCCTTCCTCTTCCTTTCTCTCTCACTCTTTTGCACTCACTCACACTCATCATTGCACACACTGCCACATACATATGCCCCTGCTTCCCTTTGAATCTCCATTTTTCCCCTCTTTTTTTCTATGTTCCCGCTCCTTTTCTTTCTCACACAATCGCATCGTCTAATCTTATATGAACATTTTCATACACATACTCACACTCACCCTCTCATACATATAACTGCACACAAATTTTCTTTTCCTCCTTCCCACTCACTCCCTATCACTCTCATACGCACTTACCCCAAACAAGCACACACTCGCACCCCTTGTTTCTCACACACCTCCACCCCCTTTTTCATCCTCGTACTTCCTCAATCACTCGTCACTTTCCCCACTCTATTTTACTCACTATCTTTCACTTTTCCTTTCCCTTTCCCCCCCCCCAAATCACGGTCCAAGGCATGTCATGCATTCCTCATCTCAGTGTCAAATCCTCCATGAAATTTGACATCAGTTGAGCCTTACATTTTGAACACATAAACAACATTAAAACAACTGCCTAATGCAACAGTCAATAGGTTCAAAAAGTTTAGGATGGTACTGATCCAGCACTTTTGACAAAAGGCATTGAGAAGCTGAAATAATTAGTTCAACTCTCTTAGAATTGCTTTCCACAACTTAAAGGAGTACTCAAAGGTCAAATACATAGCAATAGTTTTGAGGGCAACATAGACGGTTTGGTGGGAAATTATGTCTGGTGCAACGCAAGACTATAGCATCCTATCACATATCATTCATCTTGTGCGCTCCACTAATCCTAAATTTTTCAATCCATATTTTATATTGAAGTGGTCAGAACGACATGATTTGTATGGTATTAAAGTATCCAAAAAAAAAACTCAATAACGTGGTAAAAGTGCACTCTTTCTATCTTGGGTTGAATCATCCATCACGCCTCCACATTACAGTCCATAGTGGATTGTGTTGTTCGATGTCCTGTAACCATCACGTGATTCCCAACAAGGAGGCAAATCTAAACTACACTATAGTGACCCTCTACATTCGATGTGTGAAGTGACCTCAACAATATCCAACTGTATAGCATAACACACAATGCAAGAACAACGTTGATATTGAGTGTTATTATAACAATATGCGATCCGAGAAATAGGGTATATTCCAACTATTTCAGCCTTTAAAAAAACTGAGATTAAAGATGTGCACCATGATTGGCGTTCAGATACTGCTCTTTGCCTTCAATTATTGCTACCTAGCACGTCTGCAACCCCCTTGTTATATGCGGAGCAAGGTTCTCCGAATCCTTCACCACCGCAACTTTCCTCCTTCATGTTTGTGCACCACACTCCAAAGAATATTCCCCAAACTGTTCATTGATTGTCTACATGCATAACTTCAATAGCTGATACATCCATTCATATAATCTGGATGCTGACATGGGAGCTGAACTGGGGAGGCAAATCCTCAGGATCCTCCACAGTTCCAATGGGTTTGAGACTTTGCTCCTCCCTAATGCCTGTTGATCGGTTCAGACCATAGGCATCATCCTATCCCTATGTCTTTTTTGGCCCATCTCGTTCAACCATTGGACTCCTGTTTGCAATGGTGAAACTAAAAGTTGTAGCAGACAATGGTCTTCAAAGTACCATCACTTGACCTATTCTAATTGAATAGGAACTCCCTCTCTTGGTCACATGATCCACACAGAGCCATGGGCACCAGAGCATCCACCATCTCTCCTCCACTGTAATAGCAGTTGAACATACCTTTTCTCTTGTACTTGATCCTTCCTCCAACACACAAAAAGCACGAAACAAATGACAAGGTGGACAGATGAACTTCCCTCTTTGCCTTGTACCCGTTCACACTGTCTCCCCAAAAACATGACATAGAGAAAACTCCTTCGACTCCTCTGAACCTTGGACTTCCCAACCACTCGGCAGTTATGAAATTAGTCCCCTTCCCCTTTTGTTGTGTTCTTTTCTTTGCCACAAAGAGTGACTCCACAAAAAATGCCTGAACCAACCTCTTAGCATCAGGGCAAAACTAGTGTGGAGTAGATCCCCCTTGTTTTCTTCTATGAGGTGTGCGAAGCCCCCCCT
>MU260580.1:177500-181108 GCA_020310875.1 Ceratopteris richardii
CTACCCCTGAGTTGTTAGCATTGCTTCTCCCTCATATGGTATCCATTTGATGTAATTCGTGTCTCATTGGATAGCTATAAGAGTCTATTTTATGCTTACCAATTCTCTGGAGCATTCTCTGTGTAAGCTGGGAGCAACATTCATTTTAGTGAAGTTGTGTGATTGATATCTCTCTCTTTGTGTAGGCTCTGTTGGAAATATTTTGCTCTCTGTTGTAAGGGCTGGTTCTCCTTCTCTATGTATCCATTTGCTATGATTTTGGTGTCATTGGGTAGCTATTAGAGTGCTCTAAAGTTGACCCAAGTTTGAGATTCATTCTCTGTATAATCTGTGAGAAAGTTTGCTGGAGTGAAGTGAGGTCTCTGCTTGACTAGCAGTTGTGAGCATTCAACTAGCTCATGTTGTAGACATTGTTTCTCCTTGTGTAGGCATCCATTTGAGATGAAATTTGGTTTGTTGGAAAGCTCTTGGTGTGTACTACAGGTCTACAAAAGCTCACTGGAGTTCTCTGCATATGCTCTGAGAAAGAGCATTTTTGGTGTGCAGAGGTCAAAGAAGGATACCTGTGGAGGTCATTCGCGCTTCATCGTTGCTTAGGGGTTGAGATACTTCCCCCATCAGTGGTATCAGAGCATTTGGGCATTTTGGAGGTATCACATACAAGCAAGAAGACCTCTTGGAGTTGGTGGTTGAAGAGTTGCATCAACAAAAGCTTCTTGGAGGTAGCTCACATCAAGGGGGAGCTATTCTACTCAAATTTGCAAGAGCACAAGGTGTCCATCTAAGGAAAGCTTTGGATTGAGGTAACCTCAGAGCCTCATTTTCATTTTACACACATTGGAGCATTAGCCAAGGGCTAGGTCAAGTATCAAAGACTAGATATGGGAGACTTCAACACTCAAATTGAAAAGCTAGACAAAGGTAACTATCAACCATGGAGATTTAGGGTCTCCAACTATCTTATGGGCAAGGGCCTTTGGGGGTTGATTAGTGGAAGTGAACCAAGACCTAGGTTGGATGAGAATCCAACCAATGACCAGAGAAGGGCCTTTAGGGAATGGAATGAAAGAGACAAGAGGGTTATCTTTATTCTTTCTCAACACATTAGCAATAGCATGATCGGCCATATCCAAGACCTGGATTCAAGCATGAAGGTATGGGAGACACTTGAAAGGCTTTATTCAACAAGCACCAAAGCAAGGAAGATCCAACTCAAGAATGAGCTCAACAACCTTAGGAAGAGCTCAGGGAGTAGCATAAATGACTACATACTTAAGGTCAAGGAGTTATCAGATGCATTGGGATCCATTGGAAGCCACGTAGACGATGACGATCTTGTGGCTTATACTCTCAATGGTTTGAGAGATGATGAGAAGTGGAAACCCTTTACCACTTCAGTTTATGTAAGGGATAATCTTCCCGATTTTGAGCAATTGGTTGCTCTCATGGTCACCGAAGAAATGAACATAGGTGGAAGTTCAACTAAAAGCAAGGATGCACAAGTTTTCTATGCAGGTAATCAAAGGGGCAAAGGAAGACGAGGACAAGGAAGGGGCAAAGGAAGGTTTGGAGGAAGGCAAGGCCACTCAAGCAATCAAGGACATGACCAAGGCACCTCATCACAAAGAGGGAGAGGAAGAACAAGAGGAAGAGGAGGACGACATCAACAAAACAGGAATCAAGATGGTGAAGGATGTTACATATGTGGCAAGTTTGGCCACTATGCTAGAGATTGCTACCAAGGAGGAAACCAAAGGAGCTATAATCAAGGTTCTTCATACAAAGGCCAAGGTAATTATGCTTCTACAAGTTCAGAAAATGACAATCTCTTGATGATGCACATGAATGGGAATTCAAGCAAAGTAGATAACACTTGGTATATTGATAGTGGATGTAGCAACCATATGAGTTGCAATGCTTCTTGGTTTACTAATCTACATGTTTCCAAAGGTAAAGGACATGTAGAAACAGGTGATGATACAGCCCATGAGATCTCCCATGTTGGAGATGTAGCTTTGGATGACAAGGAGGAAGGAAGATGTCCCAAGGATGTCTTGCATGTACCTACTATCACAAAGAACTTGGTGTCCGTTGGGCAAATGGTTGAAAGAGGCTATCAAGTAAGGTTCAACAAAGGTGGATGCTTTGTGGAGAACCCTAAGCAAGGTTACAAGGTCATAGCAAGAGGAAAGAAGCAAGGGAGACTCTTCACTTTGGAGGTAAATTCTCATTCCACTCAACATGTCTACTTCACATATGGAAACAAGAGGATTTCGGAGTTGGACTTGTGGCACAAGAGGATAGGTCACATCAACATACAAAGAATGAAGGAAATGCAATTCAAGAGGCTGGTTGAAGGTCTTCCCAACTTCCAAGGACAAGGTATGAAGCATTTATGTGAATCTTGTCAACTAGGGAAGCAAGCGAGACTTCCATTCAAGAAGAGTGGCTACATAAGCCAACATCCATTGGAGTTGATACATACAGATGTGTGGGGGCCAACGAAAGAGCAATCCATTGGAGGTAACAAGTACTTTGTCACTTTTATAGATGATTGCACAAGGATGGTTTGGGTTTATTTCATCAAAAACAAATCAGATGTGTTTACATGTTTCAAAGCATTCAAGGCAATGGTAGAGAAGGAAACAGGTACATATATCAAGAAGCTAAGGTCCGATGGAGGGGGAGAATATTTCTCCAATGAGTTTTCTGATTTTTTAATGGATCAAGGCATCAAGAGGCAAGTAACATGCAGGTACACACCCCAACAAAATGGAGTAGCAGAGAGAAAGAATAGATACATTGCCGAGATCGCTAGAGCAATGCTTAATGAGATGAATGTACCTAACATCTTTTGGAGTGATGCAGCAAATACCGCCGTGTATCTAATGAATAGGGCTCCTACCTCAGGGATCCATGGCTTGACACCATATCAAGCCTATTATGGTGAGAAACCTGATCTTTCCCACTTGAAGATATTTGGATGTACTTGTTATGTACATGTGCCAAGTGAATTGAGGCACAAGCTACAACCAAAGGCAGAAAAGTGTGTGTTTCTAGGATATTCAAATGATCATAAAGGTTACAGGTGCTTCAACCCAAACACAAAGGACTTGAGGATATCAAGGGATGTAGCATTTGATGAGCTACTCCCTTGGTATAAGAAGTATGATTGTATGCAGGACTATGAAGAAGAAAAGCATGGACATGATGAAGAACAAATCGACCTAGAGCTAAGCGGCCCAAGGTGTTCCATCAATGAAGATAGTTCAAGCATGAACTCACCATGGAGGGGGAGATCTTCATCAAGCTATGAAGCACAATCAATCAACAAAGGCAAAGCAACATTGGTGGAGTTGGATGAAGAAGGTAATGAAGTTGAAGATGATGAAGGACACATGATGGAGAAAGAAGCCACGTCAAAGAAAGAGATCAAGTTCCCAAGGCAAAGGAGGTTTATTCCTCCAAAAGGTGAAGAAAGGAAGTCTTCTAGAGTTAAGTATCCAACTCAAAGGTTTACTTATGATTCATACATGGCAACACATTATGCATATATGAACAAAGTAGTAGAAGATCATGAGCCCGATTGCTATGAAGATGCAAGCAGG
>MU260581.1:7500-10000 GCA_020310875.1 Ceratopteris richardii
GTGAGGCATGTCAATTAGGTTAAGGCTCATAAGCAATCCTATTTCCAAGCATGGTATTATAATTCAGAAAGACTTGAATTGGTGCATACTAGATGTGTGGGGTCCTTCAAAGGACTTTAGTATAAATGGTTCAAGATATTATGTTCATATATGTTGATGATGCTACCTAGATGGGATCACAATTTATGTGATTAAAGAAAAGTCAGAAGTGTTTAATACATTTAAACACTATCATGCATATGCAGAAAGGATTACAGGTCAAAAATTGAAGAGACTAAGGTCAGATGGAGGGGAGAGTATTTTTCAAATGAGTTCAATGATTATTTGTGGATGCAGGTATAAAGAGAGAAGTGACTTTGCAGGTACTCTCCTCAACAAAATGGGGTAGCAGAAAGGAGAAATAGGACTCTTGTTGAGTTTGCAAGGTCCATGATGAAAGAGAAGAATTGTCCAAACTTATTTGTGGGCTAGAGGCTGTAATACAGCTACTTATTTGGTCAATAGATTGCCTTGTAAAGCTTTGCAAGGTATGACACCATATGAAGCTTGGTGGGGTAAGAGACCTACCTTGGATCATTGCAGAATATTTGGATGCTTGGCATATGCATATGTGCCATCTCAATTAAGGCATAAGTTGGAGCCTAAGGCAGAAAAGTATGTATTCATGGCTATGATGATAAGCAAATGGGATACAGGTTGTGGAGTCCATCCACAAAGCAATTCTTTGTATCCAAGGATGTTACATTTGATGAGCAAGGTACTTGGTATGCACGTAAATATAATATACATGGATCAAAGGAAAGGTAAAGCAAAGGTTCAATTACTTGATGAAAGTGAGAATAATGAAGTACAGGTTGAAGTTGAAGAGAGGCCAAGCTTTGATCCAGAATGTGATGAACCAGAAACTTCAAAAAGTGCAGAAGTTAGGAGGTCATCTAGACACAAATGGCAACTTACAAGGTATAGCTATGACACCTCATTCTTGACTACTAAAGATTATGCTTATTTGGTAAAAGAAGATGAAGTTCCATCTACATATGATGAAGCCAAAGGCAATAGAAATTGGGAAGAAGCCATCCAAGAGGAGTATGATGCATTGATAGAGAATCAGACTTGGGATTTGGTTCCTAAACCTAATAGCCAGAAAATTATTGGATGTAAGTGGGTGTACAAAACAAAAGATTTGCAGATGGAAGTGTGTCTAGGTACAAAGCCAGACTTGTTGTGAAAGGATATGCACAGACATATGGAGTGGACTATGATGAGACCTATAGTCCTGTGGCAAAGATGACAACCATAAGAACTCTCATAGCAATTGCTGCTTGCAAAGGTTGGAAGCTATCTCAACTAGATGTTAAAAATGCTTTTTTGAATGGTTACATTTCAGATGAAGTTTACATGGAGCAACCAGATGGGTTCAAAGATCAAGTGAGTCCAAATTATGTGTGTAAGCTCAAGAGAGCTTTGTATGGATTAAACAGGCCCCAAGGGCATGGAATTATAGGCTTGTAAAGTTCTTGAAAGAACTTGGATTTCAAGCATCAAAGGCAGATAGTAGCTTGCTAGTCAAAGCAAGTGAAGATGGATTCATTTATGTTTGCATTTATGTTGATGACATAATACTTACAGGAACAGATGATAAAGGAATACAAATGATCAAGAAGCAGATGGAGAAAGAGTTCAAAATCAGTGTTTGGGGAACTTGTCATTCTTCTTGGGAATGGAGATTTTATATACTCAACATGGAGTATATGTGACCCAAGAAAGGTATCTTAAAAATTTGCTAACCAAATTTAAAATGGAAGATTGCAGGGTTGCACCTACACCTTTGGAAGTGAACCATAAATTGCATAGATTTGGAGGAGAAGAATTCAGAGACATGAAGCTCTATCAAAGTTTGGTTGGTAGCTGATTTATGCTACATTGACAAGACCTGATTTGTCATATGCAGTTGGTGTGCTTTCACAATTTCTGCATTGTCCTAGAAAGGAACATTGGATTGCAGGACAAAGAGTACTTAGGTACATCAAGGGTACACTCAGAGAAGGGTTGTACTATGGATTTACTTCTGATACAAGAGTGCAGATATACAGTGATGCAGATTGGGCAGGTAATGTGGATGATAGAAGATCAACACATGGATATTTATGCTATGTAGGAGACAAATTGATTTCATGGTGTTCTAAGAAGCAACATACAGTTGCTTTGTCATCTACAAAAGCAGAATACAAAGGTATGGTGGAAGCTGCAAAGGAGGTAATATGGCTAAAGACACTTATGAAGGATTTTGATGTGATTCAAAGTACTCCTATTATTTATGGAGACAATATGAGTTCTCTATACTTGGCAGCTAATCCTGTGTTTCATGCTAGAACTAAGCATATTGAAATACAGTATCATTTCCTGAGAGAGAAGGTTATTGATAAAGAGATTGAAGTCATACACACTCCTACAAAAGATCAACTTGCAGATATGATGACAAAAAGCTTAGATGGACCAA
>MU260581.1:22500-32500 GCA_020310875.1 Ceratopteris richardii
ATGTCCAGAAGGAATTTGATCAATTGTAAGTGTGTTGGTCATACTGAGTGAAAGACTGAGCAGGTGTCAATACCAAATTAGCAAGTTTTCTTGGATTCTTGAAGTCTCAAGTAGTCTGTTTTGATTTGATCATTACACATATCATTTGCAAAATACATATATGCTTTCTTGGTATCATTTGGAAGCTAATCAAGTGTACTAAGCATATCTGAAGCAAAGGAGGGATGAAGCAAAGCAGGTCTAGCAGCTTGAACTCAATCTCTTGAGTGCATCCAACCATCTCTCCCAACAGTGGTATCAGAGCAAATAAGGTAAACATGGGAGATGGTTTTCCCTCATTCATTGACAAATTGGATAGGAACAATTACCAGGATTGGTCTCTAAGGATGAAGACCTATCTACAAGGAAGAAGCTTATTTGGATTCATATCAGGAGATGAGGAATTGCCCTCATCCAAAGCTATAGGACTACCCTGATGGAGAGTGTTAATCTCCAAAAGAACAACCTACTCTTGAGATTAGAGCACCTCTATACCAAGAGTAAGTCAAAACCTTTACCAAATTAGAGGTCCAATCTCCAAATTATCAAAAACTTGAAAATTCTGTGAAGAAGATGAAACACAGAAAGTCTGCTGCATAATTTCTTCTCATTGACTTATCAAATCTTTAAAGTTTTCTATGAAAATTTGTATGGAGTGTCAGCTAGAGATTGCGCACCTCCTCCAAGTTAAAGTTCTTCAAAAGGTTTAGTATAACTTGAGAAATCAACTTCATAAGTTACCTATGTCTGAATCTGCACTTCTGAGAAGTCGATTTAGACACCCCTAACTTCTTGACTTCAATTCTCTCAGTACAGAACCCGTTTAAGCAAATGCTTCTAGCCACCAGTAGATCACCTTCCAACTTAAAGATTAAGTGCTTTCTTGCACAAAACTTTAAACTATGGAGTGAGAACTGATCAAAAGATTAAGATAAAAAATTGCGCCTGTTTCAGAGAACTGTGAACACTCAACACATATGAATGTTCCTACACACAATTCTCCTAGCCTCTTTGCAATTAGACTCTGAAACTCAGGTCACAGACTCATTAACTACCAACTTAGATATCCTCAAAAGGATTTCACAAATGATCAAACACAGACGGGGCAGACACGAAAAGATCGGGTGCAATATTTCTTCATTTTCTCAGAAAGTTACAGTTGAGTGATGAGAGAAAACTCAACTAACTTTTCACATGTCTCATGACATCTATCTTCCTCATTCTTGACTTCTATCTATTCATACATAAGCTCTCATATCACGCCTCGACATTTTCAAGGTATTTATAGATAAATTTGTACAAGTCTATGACTAATCAAAGATCTAAGTGAACTATGTACATATGTGTACATTCCCACATACTCTGAATGTATCTTCCTTTCAAGCTTCAAGAATTGATCTCATCCTTCATTCTTTAGTCTTCAAACATTCAATTGGTGATTGATCTGCACCAACAGCTCCCCCTCAATCATCAATTGAGGTTTCTCCTTTCTTCTTTATACCTGCCATATCCTTAAACTTCTGTAACTTTGGTCCATCCAAGCTCTTTGTAAGCATATCAGCTATTTGATCTTTAGTTGAAGTATGTATGACTTCAATCTCCTTGTCCATCACTTTCTCTCTTAGAAAGTGATACTGTATCTCAATGTGTTTGGTCGTGGCATGAAAAACAGGATTAGCAGCTAAATACAATGAACTCATGTTATCTCCAAATATAATTGGTATCCCATGCACAATGTCAAGACTTTTCATTAAGGTCTTGAGCCAAATCACTTCCTTTGCAGCTTCAACCATGCCTTTGTATTCTGCTTCTGTAGAAGACAAAGCAACTGTATGTTGCTTCTTGGAACACCATGAGATAAGTTTATCTCCCACATAACACATGTATCCAAAAGTAGATCTTCTATCATCTGGATTACCTGCCCAATCTGCATCACTATAGATTTTGATATTTGTATCTGAGGTAAACCCATAATACAAACCTTCATTGAGTGTACCCTTAATGTACCTCAACACTCTTTGACCTGCAATCCAATGCTCTTTCCTAGGACAATGCATGAATTGAGACAACACCCCTACTGCATATGATAAATCAGGTCTAGTTAAAGTAGCATAGATAAGACTACCAATCAGACTCTGATATTGTCTCATGTCCTTGAACTCTTCACCACCAAACTTACTCAATTTGTGATTCACCTCCATTGGTGTAGGTGCTACCCTGCAATCATCCGTTTTAAACTTGATTAACAAGTTCTTCAAATACCTTTCTTGGGTCACAAATACTCCATGTTGAGTATATGTAATCTCCATGCCCAAGAAGTATGACAAGTCTCCCAAGTCACTTATTTTGAATTCCTTTTCCATCTGCTTCTTGAGTCTTTGTATTCCTTCTTCATCTGTACCTGTAAGGATTATATCATCAACATATATGCACATGTATATGAAACCATTATCACTTGCTTTGACAAGCAAGCTACTATCTGCCTTAGACACTTGAAATCCAAGTTCTTTCAAGAACTTTACAAGTCTATAGTTCCATGCCCTTGGGGCCTGCTTCAAGCCATACAACGCTCTCTTGAGCTTGCACACATGATCTGGATACCTTTTATCTTTGAACCCTTGAGGTTGCTCCATGAACACATCATCTGAAATATAACCATTCAGAAAAGCATTTTTCACATCAAGTTGACATAACTTCCAACCTTTACATGCAGCAATGGCTATAAGTGTCCTGATGGTTGTCATCTTTGCCACACGACTATAAGTCTCATCATAGTCAACACCATAAGTCTGAGCAAACCCTTTGACAACAAGTCTAGCTTTGTATCTAGACACACTTCCATCTGCAAACCTCTTGGTTTTGTAAACCCACTTGCATCCAATGATTTTCTGACTATTTGGTTTTGGAACCAAATCCCATGTTTGATTCTCCATCAATGCATCATATTCTTCCTGCATAGCTTTCTCCCATTTTTCCTTATCTCTTGCCTCTTCATATGTAGAAGGGTCTTCATCTGTATTCATCATATAAGCATAATCTTTTGTGGCCAAAAAAGAAGTATCATAGCTATACCTTGTAGGTTGCCATTTGTTTCTTGTAGACCTCCTAAGCTCTCCACTTCTTGAGGTTTCTGGTTCTTCATATTCAGGATCAAATCTTGGTATTTCTTCCACTTCAACCTGCACTTCATTATTCTCTTGCTCATAAAATATCTGAACCTTTGATTTACCTTTCCTTTGGCTCACTTCTTCTTCATTACCTGTATTGATATTAATTGTACCTGCATACCAAGTGCTCTGCTCATCAAATGTCACATCTTTAGAAACCATGAATTGCTTTGTAGATGGACTCCACAATCTATAGCCCATCTGCTTATCATCATAACCAATGAAAACATATTTTTCAGCTCTAGGCTCCAGCTTGTGCCTTAATTTTGATGGCACATAAGCATATGCCACACATCCAAAAACTCTGCAATGATCCAAGGTAGGTCTCTTACCCCACCAAGCCTCATATGGTGTCATACCCTGCAAGGCTTTACATGGTAATCTATTAACCAAATAAGTAGCTGTATTTACAGCCTCAGCCCACAAATAATTAGGGCAATTTTTCTCCTTCATCATGGATCTTGCAAACTCAACAAGTGTTCTATTTCTCCTTTCTGCTACACCATTTTGTTGAGGAGAGTACCTGCAAGTAACTTCCCTTTTTATACCTGCATTCCACAAATAATCACTGAACTCATTAGAGAAATACTCTCCCCCTCCATCTGACCTTAGTCTTTTCAACTTGTGTCCTGTAATTCTTTCTGCATATGCATGATAGTGTTTAAATGTATTAAACACTTCTAACTTATCTTTGATCACATAAATAGTGATCCATCTAGTAGCATCATCAACATAAATCACATAATATCTTGACCCATTTATACTGAAATCCTTTGATGGCCCCCACACATCTGTGTGTACCAATTCAAGCTTCTCTGAGTACATGAAACCATGCTTGGAGTAAGAATTCTTATGAGCCTTACCTAATTGACATGCCTCACATCTGTATGTCATATGTTGACCTGCAACATTAGGCAAACCAAGCACTGAACCATTATTATACATGTCTTTAATACCTCTTTCATTGAAATGTCCAAGCCTTTTGTGCCAGAGATCTAACTCAGAGATCTTATGTCCTCCATATGTGAACATAGCATGACCAATATTACCTTGAACCTTTAAAGTAAATAACCTTCCTTCTTTCTTCCCTGAAACAATCTGTTTATACCCTTGGCTAGGGTCTTCCACATATACTCCATCATTAGTTAACCTTACTTCATATCCCTTTTCAACAATTTGTCCTACACTTATCAAATTTTTAGGAATTGTAGGAACATACAAGACCTTACTCAATAAGGTACTACCATCCTTAGCCTTCACTGATCCAATTGACTTCACATTGTGTTTTGTGTTGTCACCTGTTTGAACAACATGATTAAACACTTTATTCTCCAAATCAGTCATCAAAGATATATTACCACTCAGGTGATTGCTACACCCTGAGTCAATGTAGAAGACTCTTTGATCTTCACTCTGACTTTCACAAGTAGCATTCATTATTAATGTTGAATCCTCCTTTTGATCTGAAGCATAATTGTAGTAGGTGTTGTTGTATTGTTGACTTTGGAATCCTCTACCTGCATTTCTTCCAAAGTAACTCCTACCACCTCTGCCTCTGAAATTACCTCTTTGATTTCTGCCTCCTCTTCCTCTAGAGTTATAGTTCTGATTATATCCATTATTATTCTGAGTATTATGCCAACAATCATTGGCTAAGTGATTTTTCTTACCACAAATCCAGCAAGCTTTGCCTCCATCTTTGTTATTCCCGCCTCTTCCTCTACCTTTGCCACCTCCTCTTCCTCTTAGGAAGTTGGCTTGACTAGTTGTACCTTCATCTTCACCTGTTTGTTGCTTTCCTTTGCTATTCTTCTTCTTGTCCTTTGAGTACATTGCATGACTTGCACTCTTGTCACTATCTCCTTTAACATCCTGCTCAAATGTTAGCATATGACCTAGCAATTGATTTAAATCAGGAGTGAAATGATCAAGTGATAACTCTGTAGACAAAATGAATGGCTTCCATTTGTCATCACCTCTTAAGCCTGTAAGAATTTGCCTTACCAATTTATCCTCCTCAATGTCTTCATCAACAGCTCCTAATGCATCTGCAATGTCTTTCATCCTTGTTACATAGTCTGAAATAGATTGAGAAGCCTTCTTCTTGAAGGTTGTAAACTCTGCCCATAAGGATGTCTTCCTTGACTTTGTAGTATTCTGGAAATGCTCCTCCAAAGCATTCCAAATATCAGTTGCACTTTCAAGACCTCGAATATGAGGTAACAAATAATCATTGACTGCCATATATATTATGCTCCTAGCCTGAGCATCTTTCTTCATCCAATTCTTCAAATCTGCTAACTCTTCCCTAGTTGGAACACTAGGATCTCTAAAACTTGGCTTCTCCTCTTCACCTGTGATGTAGGCTATTAAATCTTTGCTCATAAGATGAGCTTCCATCCTCATTGACCATGCAGGATAGTTTTCCCTATCCAATTTCTCTATCTGAAGAGAATCTCCCATTCTTGCGTCCTCCTGTGTATTGAAAACTTCAGACTTTATGAACAATATGTGTACCTTTACTTCGAATTAGACTCCTTTTGTCCTTCTTGATTTTGTATGGTCTCCTCCTCAAGCTTTGCCTTCAACTTTCACCTTCTAGCTCTTCAATTGTTGAAATTCTTGAATCTGCAGCAGTCGGGATCCTCCTTTTCTTGATTTTGATGTCTCCTGCTCTGATACCACTGATGGAGAGTGTTAATCTCCAAAAGAACAACCTACTCTTGAGATTAGAGCACCTCTATACCAAGAGTAAGTCAAAACCTTTACCAAATTAGAGGTACAATCTCCAAATTATCAAAAACTTGAAAATTCTGTGAAGAAGATGAAACACAGAAAGTCTGCTGCATAATTTCTTCTCATTGACTTATCAAATCTTTAAAGTTTTCTATGAAAATTTGTATGGAGTGTCAGCTAGAGATTGCGCACCTCCTCCAAGTTAAAGTTCTTCAAAAGGTTTAGTATAACTTGAGAAATCAACTTCACAAGTTACCTATGTCTGAATCTGCACTTCTGAGAAGTCGATTTAGACACCCCTAACTTCTTGACTTCAATTCTCTCAGTACAAAATCCGTTTAAGCAAATGCTTCTAGCCACGAGTAGATCACCTTCCAACTTAAAGATTAAGTGCTTGCTTGCACAAAACTTTAAACTATGGAGTGAGAACTGATCAAAAGATTAAGATCGAAAATTGCGCCTGTTTCAGAGAACTGTGAACACTCAACACATATGAATGTTCCTACACACAATTCTCCTAGCCTGTTTGCAATTAGACTCTGAAACTCAGGTCACAAACTCATTATCTACCAACTTAGATATCCTCAAAAGGATTTCACAAATGATCAAACACAGACGGGGCAGACACAAAAAGATCGGGCGCAATATTTCGTCATTTTCTCAGAAAGTTACAGTAACTGAGTGATGAGAGAAAACTCAACTAACTTTTCACATGTCTCATGACATCTATCTTCCTCATTCTTGACTTCTATCTATTCATACATAAGCTCTCATATCACGCCTCGATATTTTCAAGGTATTTATAGATAAATTTGTACAAGTCTATGACTAATCAAAGATCTAAGTGAACTATGTACATATGTGTACATTCCCACATACTCTGAATGTATCTTCCTTTCAAGCTTCAAGAATTGATCTCATCCTTCATTCTTTAGTCTTCGAACATTCAATTGGTGATTGATCTGCACCAACATACCCACCAAGGATGAACAAGAGAGGCTCAACACATGGTGTGGAAAAGATGCTTTGGCAAGGTCTTACCTTCTTAATTCTATATCTGATTTCCTTTTACCTCATGTAAGGAACTGTAAGACTTCCCAAGAGACTTGGGAAACTCTGTCAAAATATTTCTCTTCCAACACAAGGGCCAGGAAGAATCAACTGTGGATTGAATTCACAACCCTTAGGAAGCAGCCAAAGCAATCAGTCTCAGAGTATGTGACCAAGATTAAAGATGTGGCAGACCAATTAGCAAGCATTGGAGAGGAGATTGAAGAGGAACAAATAGTCAGGCAAGTAACAAATGGACTCAAGGCAGATGATAAGTGGGAAAGCTTCACCACTGCAATGGACCTCTACATGGACATGCATACCCCAGATCTCACAACACTCATGGGCCAACTATTGACACATGAAGCAAAGTTTACAAAGGCAGGAGATCAATCAAAAGGTAACAACCCCTCTGCTCTATATACTGATAAGAAGGTTAAAGATAAAGGTAAAAGTAAGAAGGTTGATGAAGAAGGTTCTACCTCCCAAGCAAACTATGCAGGGAGAGGTAGATCCTCAAGAGGTAGAGGCAGAGGAGGTAAGTTAGGTAAGGGGAGACCCTACAACTCATCACCATGCAACATTTGTGGATTGTCCAATCATACCACAGATGAATGCTACAAGAACTACAAGAATCAGAGAGGAAGAGGCTATCAAAGAGGTGGATACTCTCAAGGGAGAGGCAGGTTCAACCAACACCAAGGCTACAATGGATACAACAATCAGTACAACAACAATTACAACCACAAGCACAATGGTAACTACCAAGGTGGATTCAGAAATAGAAGGGATTACAACAACTACACAAAGGAGCAAGATGACTCCCTATTGATCATGAATATGACCTCCAAGGCAGGTACAAATGATGACCATTTATTTTATATTGACTCAGGATGTTCTAACCATGTAGCTGGCAATGTGGCACTACTCTCTGATTTGGAAGAACCCAAGGGCAAACATCAGGTACAAATAGGTGATGATACTAAACACTCTGTTATAAAGATTGGAAATGTAAAGACATGTGATGGTAACCAGAATCTATTGAGCAGGGTACTCTATGTACCAACCATCACCAAGAATCTAATGAGTGTTGGTCGGATTGTGAAGAAAGGTTTGCAGGTCAGATTCACTCAACATGGAGCATATGTGGAGGACCCAAGACATGGTTTCAAAAGAATTGCCAAGGGGGAGAAATCAGGTAGATTGTTTACTTTTGAGCTAGAAGACACCAAGAACATTGCTTTATATAATTACAAGGATCAAACACTTTCAGAATTAGAAATATGGCACAAGAGGTTAGGTCACATAGGTGAAAGAACCTTAAAGCAAATGTGCAGGGATCAATGTGTGCTTGGGATACCTAATGTATCCAAGGAACACATGATTTATAAGTGTGGAGCATGTCAGTTTGTTAAGTCTCACTGGTTGCCCTATTCAAGGAAAGGTTTCATGCATGAAGACTACCTAGACTTGGTACACACAGATGTTTGGGGACCTAGCAAGGACCCTTCCATTTCAGGATCAAGGTATTATGTGTCCTTCATTGATGACTATACCAGGTGGACTATCTTATACTTTATGAAGCATAAAGATGAAGTGTTCAATTGTTTCAAGAGGTATCTTGCACTTGTTGAAAACCAAACACGAAGAAGCTTGAAAAGGCTAAGGTCAGATGGTGGAGGAGAATACTTCTCAAATGAGTTTGAAGAATTCTTGCAGGAAAGAGGCATCAAAAGGGAGATAACTACAAGGTACTCACCTGAACAAAATGGGGTAGCTGAAAGAAGGAATAGACTCATTGTAGAAACAGCTAGGTCTATGCTTAATGAAAAGAAGCTACCAAATTATCTTTGGGTAGAAGGTGTATCCACTGCCACCTATCTCATAAATAGGTTGCCATCCAAATCACTTGATGGCATGACACCATATGAAGCTTGGTATGGTAAGAGACCTTCTCTAAATCATTGCAAAATTTTTGGTTGTGTAGCATATGTGCATATTCCTTCACAGGCAAGGGGAAAGCTAGACCCAAAAGCTAAAAAATGTATCTTCATTGGTTATGATTTGAACCAAAAGGGATACAGATTCTACAACCCAACAAACAAACGCTTCAAGGTAAGCAGAGATGTCATCTTTGATGAGAATGACTCATGGTATGAGAATGAATGCAGGAAGGTTAGTCTACCCTATGATATGGAAGAAGATTTCCCAAAGCTCATCAAGGAGGAACCAATCCAGAAAGATGAATCAAGCTCAGATGATGATGATACAATAAACCTTGAGGAATTCAAGGCATGGAAGTCCAAAGGAAAAATGAAGATGAAGAAATTAGAGGATACACCAGAATCCTCAACTCAAGCAATGAGGAGATCTCAGAGAGAAAAGAAGAAGCCTATCAGATTTGGGTATGACACATCACTTGTAACTAAACATTCTGTATATCTTGCAAAGGATTTGTTGAATGAAGAACCAGGTACCTATGAAGAAGCAATCACCAAACCAGAATGGAAAGGAGCTATGGATGAAGAAATGGAAGCTCTCAAGGAGAGTGATACTTGGGACTTGGTACCCAAGAAGGACTCTATGAAGGTGATAGGGTCCAGATGGATCTACAAGCTAAAGAGGAATTCAGATGGAACAATAAACAGGTACAAAGCTAGGTTGGTTGCCAAGGGTTTTGCACAAACCCAAGGCATTGATTATGAGGAGACATTTTCTCCAGTGGCTAAGATGCCAACTATCAGAATATTGGTGAGTGTAGCTGCATCCAAAAATTGGAACATGTACCAATTAGATGTCAAGAATGCTTTCTTAAATGGATGGATATCTGAAGAAGTCTACATTTCACAACCACCTGGCTATGAAGACCCCAAGAAGATAAACTATGTTTGTAAATTGAAGAAGGCTCTATATGGTTTGAAGCAGGCACCTAGAGCATGGAATTACAGGTTGACAACCTATCTCCAAGACCAAGGATTTGTGATGAGTAAAGCAGACACTTCTCTGTT
>MU260581.1:37500-57500 GCA_020310875.1 Ceratopteris richardii
CTGCTTGCTGTTGTTTTTCCCGAGTTGGTCTTATGTTGTTCTTGGAGCTAGAATTGCGAAGGCTTGGGACGAGGTCAGGAGCTCCAACTCGACAACAATTGTATGGGAGGATGAGGACAACTTCTACACCCGCACGGTTGCCGATGGCTACCAACTAAAGCCGCCAATGGAAGCACTGCTCTAATAAAATGAACACTCAACGAGAGAGAACTATGTGAATGACAGAGAAACATCTGTTGAGAGAGAATCATCTGCTTCTTTTAAGAAGATCGAGCAGGTCTTACAGAGTTGCCAATGTTCTTGACACTCCAGCATTGTGTTTGAAGGCATATGCAGAATAATGCTCAATAGAGTTTGTAAATACTTTAAAAATGTGAGATGAACCAACAACTCCGTATAGATGACCGTAACGGTGACACAAACTAATGTCAAAGTGTTGATAATGAAAGAAAGAGCTGTAAGAAACACTTTCAAAATCTGAGATGCAACTGTAATGAATGAAAATGATCACCGAACTGAGCACAGAGTGTTAAAATGTAAGGGTGAGAGGGAGGGAAATGGGGGTAAAGGGTGATAAATAAGAAGGGGTGGGAGGGTGGGCAAATGGGCAAAATGAGACCCAAAGAGCACAAAACTGATGGCAAAAGCTTCTCCGAATAAGGAGAAAGCAAGACCACTGATGTTCAAGCACCACCACAACCAAAATGACCGCCAAACGCACCACCAAGACCTCCACCTAGCGCTCTGATACCATGTAGAGAGTACGCACGTGGAAGCAAAATGAAAAGTAAAGTACTCTCACAAAACAAAGAATGTGTGAGACACAAAATGAGTAGACCATGAAATGGTTAATCTCATGTGGATTAGAAACGAGCTTGCCAAGAGCATGGAGTAGGCTCCTCAAGCTTCTAACCAAATACAAATGGAGGAGAGGCCCTCCTTATATAGATTTGTGAGGGGCTCTCCAAAATACATCTCATGTGGGATAATTCCCCTGAAAGGAGAATGAATACAACTCGTAGAAGCAAATGGAAAGGTACCCAAACACAAAGGAAATATAATATAAATTGGAAATAGACTATAAATGGAGTGCCTTCCGGATACAAAATGGAGATGCACTCATGCGGATACAAATGTAGATGAAGTAGGAGCAATCATGTCGTCAACACAAGGTACATTATCATTTTATCGGGGAAAAGCTATTAAAACGTGATATTAATCTTGTTTATGTGAGGGTAGATGAGCTGATATTTTCACTAAAGCACTTAGAACAGAGAAAGAAGTTTTGGAAGATTCTTGGATTATAGAACATGACGTTGAGCTTCAGGGGGAGTGTTGAGATATCAAGCTCAACATGTCATGATAGGATGACACATATCACTTTTTCATTTCTAAGACATGTATAGTGGTGAAACCGGTACATGTTAGGGATGCTTTGGAGAGCTTCACTAGATTATCTACCGAGAGTGATGGCACAAATGAGCCAAGTCATTTGCAGACATCAAATTTTCCTTATGTTCTACTCTTATTACACTAGTTGTATTGTTGTATTAGGTCATTCTTGTATATTCCTTTTATGTAATAGAAGAAGAAGATGATGATAGTTTTGGTACAACACTCTGCTGAATACATGAGCTCGAAGCATTACAACAAATCTTCACATACTTAGTATAAAAACCTTGAAAGGGACATATGCATTATTTTTATGCATTTGTTCTTCAATAATATAGATAAGAGTAGTGGAGAACTAGGAATGGTTTCATGTGTGTGCACAATTTCTCCCAATTAGCTCATCCATAGACTCCACTCTCTGCCATCTATCAGATATCCGTAACTTGACTCATTAAGCCACAAGATTCTTATAATAAACTTGGAGCCTACCTACACACGATGGGCAATTTTTTATGGAAACTTGGAGAACAACAAGTTCTTATATAGGATTCAGTCTTATCACTATTAAGCTAAAAACCCTAGTAAGAGAGAAATGGGATGATATGGTTCATGCATAAAAGTATATTCGTAGCATTGCATTAATATGTGGGTCTGGAGCTACCAACTCCTCAAGTTAGATACTTAGGATCATAGTAATAGAGTAGTGACACCATAATTTTTGCTCAAGGTGCAACCAATCAAGCCAAAAGGATGTACATGTACTAAAAAATAAACTCATAAAGCATGTTATTGGGCATGGTTACAAAATGTACGTTAGCTGCCCCTAGACTTATATGGAACCATGTCTACCATGATCTTTGAGGGTACTTAAAGTGGGAAGAGTAATAATCATTATGTACTCGTATGGTTATGTAGTATAATGAGGAAAAAACAAAGAGAGAATGCGAGAGATGGAGATTTCCATTATTTTAAATATTCACACTTAGACGCACACACACATGTACATACATACATACATACACACACATTATATATATATATATATATATATATATATATATATATATATATATATATATATATATATATATATATATATATATATATATATATATACATACATACATACATACATACATACATGCATACATACATTTGTGCGTGTGTGTGTGTGTGTTTGTCTAAATGTATATGTGTTTGTGTGTGTGTGTGTGTATGTATGTATGAATAGATATAAATGTATTCTTAAATACATGTCTATACTTGAATATAATGACCCTCTTTCATGTGGGAAAATTGATTTTTAGAACAAATACATATCACAATTCATCACGTTCAAGTAGAATGATTCCAAGTGTATCAGAGGGGCTAACTTCATTCTCACAATGGGGTCAGGTTTGTGAGGTTCTTGTAAGTAAAATAACACATCAATTGTAAATATTGTTAAACTATGCATCTATAGATCCATGCTGTATGGTCAAGTCAAAGAAATGATATATTCTTCTTATCATAACTAAAATATGGATCCCACAAATGGTAAGTCTCATTATGATTTTTCAATGATCCGATAAGTATACAAGGTTATTATATGTCCATAGGAAATAAATTATATTGCTAAAAATAATTTAGAACGTTTTTATAAGAGAATTACAAAGACCTTAACAAATAGTATAAGTATGTCTATATATATATATATATATATATATATATATATATATATATATATATATATATATATATATATATATATATATATATATATATATATATATATATATATATATATATATATATATATATATATATATATATATATATATATATATATATATATATATATGTATGTATGTGTGTGTGTTTGTGTGTATGTGCGTGTGTGTGTTCAATTTATAATTACACAAAGAATGCTAGCACCTTATAATCCATAAGTAAATGTGTTAGTTAGATTTACAAAAAAGTCCTTTGCATAGTCTTGAATGAATTGGTAAATACCAAGGAGACGGAATGGGATAGACAATGCCATCATGCTCTCTCAAAGAGTTTTTGAAAATACATCAATAGCAAATAAATGAGTCGGTTTTTTGCATCGACCTAATGTTCCTCTTCCAATGGATTTTTTTATTCTAGATTTTGATATTTAAAATAAACTCGAACGGAATGGACATGAATTATTCAATCAAGTATTTGAGTTGGAATCATTGAAAGGATTAAGACCATAGGTTTTTATGGGCATCCGTTCTAATAAAAGAACATAGAAGGGATACTATGATGTGCATACAATAGAAAGAGATATGAAAGAAGGGTTACTAACAATACAACTTGGTGAATCAATATTTTGACTCAAAGATGTCCACTAGAATTGCGTATTAGGAGAAAGCAGTCCCAAGATATTGTGATCAAAGCATAATATCAAATTATTAATTCCTGGGTAGAAAATACAAATGAAGAATCTATGCGCTTGATTGCAAGTGAAACATTACATATAGATGTGAAATTGGAGTTGAGACATCGGGTTTGGTACCAACACAAAAGTTCAATGTCTTTATGATGAATCTATCTTAACTTAAGAATCATTTACTAATAATGAATTATATTTCTCATAAAGGTAAATAATGCTTATGAGCATAACCCTAAGAAACTTTTCTCAATTCTTTAATCACAAATTCCTCCACAATCTTGGTGGAGAACTATACTTTACCCAATCTCTTCATGAAATGAACTATAGATGGTGATGGGAAAGCTATAACCAAGGTGCTTCTAGTTTCCAACCAAGAAAAGTTCATACTTTGATGAGTTCATGAGAACATGAATAAAACTGATACTATCGATAAGCAAAATCAAACATTTTTAGGAGCTTTTGAGTGTTATAGATTAATTTGTTTCTTGACAGTTAATTTATGCAAACTCTTCTTAGTGGAATACCTATTTCATGTTAGATCTTCAATTGATGATGAAAGTGAATCCAGAATCCTTAAAATCTGGTGATTTTTTCTTTATTTATCCACAAGATGATCAATATAGAAAAATAATTATTCGTGTTGCCAATCATTGCTATTTAGAAGGATAAAGATAAAGGTAGTTGTCCCCGTTGTAAACCAAAACCACAAATTCTACACAATTGAGAGAGAAGACACGAAATAAATCAAACAATAAGAAGACAATTTTGCAATTAACATAAGTCTAATGATGATTTTAAGAATAATTATCCTAAATTTTATGTGAAAAAGGAAAAATAGATAGAGGGAATATGTTTTATTGCAAATACCCACTCCTAACATTGAGTCTATTAACCATCTAGAAAATTACAAAAGGGAATCTAGTATAGACTTTAGTTATGATCCACCACATCATGATCAATCTTTTGGTCCTATATTTTAGGCACTTTGAGACTGGTAAAATAAAACATATTACCTTGTAATGTAGTTTCTTCACTTCAGTTGAGCTTGTATCTAATGAAAGTATTTGCATATGTGTAAATGAGTCCTTGTATCTTCCATCCAAGGAGACAACCGAAAAGTTAGATGTTGCAAACTCTTTCCAAAGCCATCGTTTCCTCTTGCTAATTCCTTCATAGTAGCAAAGCCTTCATTTGCTCTTCCATGCTCCACTTATGTTGTATGGGATTTGAAGTGGCGAGTCCACATTAGAAATCCAAAGGAGGCTCCATGTGCTCAAATGTTCTTGAACTTGGGTCATAGAGAAGCTAACCTCCATGACTTTCCATTGTGGTTTCAAAGTTTCTAAAACTTGATATATTGGCCTTCAATATATGGAATTCAAAGTCGAACATTCATGGAAGGTACCTTATTTGACTAATTTATGAGGTGGGAGGGGGGTGAGTGTGGGGGCTGCAGTGGAAAAGAGGAGGGGGTTGAGTGTGGGGGTGGTGGCTACGGGGTTGGTGGGGGGAGAGAGGAGGGGGTGGCGGGGGGTGGTGGCTGCGGGGTTGGTGGGGGGAGAGAGGAGGGGGTGGTAGGGGGTGGTGGCTGCGGGGTTGGTGGGGAGAGAGAGGAGGGGGTAGCAGGGGTTGGTGGGGGGAGAGAGGAGGGCATGGCGGGGGGTGGTGGCTACGGGGCTGGTGGGGGGAGAGAGGAGGGGGCGGCAAGGGGTGGTGGGGGGAGAGAGGAGGGGGTGGCGGGGGTGGTGGCTGTGGGGTGGTGGGGGGAGAGAGGAGGGGGTGGCGGGGGGTGGTGGCTGCGGGGTTGGTGGGGGGGGAGAGGAGGGGGCGACGCTGTCGGAAAGATTTCAACTTTTCTGTTGATGACGAGAGAAAATGAAAACAACTTTATTTGTGAACTCAAACCTTTTATATCACTGTTGATTATTTTTTCTGGATTGGAATTAACCACTTTGAAAGTGTTTACAGATACAAATGATGATGAAGATTCTATGTTCATATTAGGGTTTACCCTAATCTTACATTTAATGAGTTTTATGTTCAAGAATTTTGGGTATTCAATCCTAGGGTCTTTTGAATTCATGTGTTGTTTATGACATTTGGGTAAATGCTAGGGTTTATTTTAATGAGAATGGATTAATGAGAGGGTTTAGAAGGGTTTTAAGGGGTTTTAGTGTGCAAGATGAGTGGGAATGAAGATTAGCCTTAGTTTAAAGGGTTGCAACAATTAATATTTAATGAAATTAATCTATAATTTAACATTGGTTAACTTATAAACTTAAAATATGGTTTAATTAGTTACCTTAATAGTATGTGTGAGTTTAAATATTAAGGTTCTACTTAATTAATTTCTTAACCTAAGCCTAATTTAAATGCATTATTTAATTAAGAAATTTAGGATAATAGAATTAAAATGAAAATGAAGTGGATAATTAATGAGTGGTGTATGAGAGTGGTGTTTAAAGAGTGGTGTGAATTAAGTATGTAACTAAAGTGATTTGAGGAGTGGTCTTATTAGAAGATGCACTTAAAGTAGGTTAAAAAGAAACTTTAAAGGAATAGTATATATGAAAAAGGTTAAAAGAATGGTGTGAATTAAATGTATAATTAAAGTAGAAAAAAAAAGTCAAATTAAAGTCTGGTGAAAGTTAGTGGATAAAAGAATGGAAGAGAAATAAAATAGGAATCAAAAGAATGGTTTACAAATGAATTGTGTATGTATTTAAATGTGTGTTGTGCTCAAGATTTCCTAATGCTTTTTTTCAGGTAGCTTCTTCTTTCCTTTTGCTCGGGCATGAAAGTGCTTATTTCTCTTTCATTTTTTTTATGTCAGGCTCGGTTTGCGTGAGTTTGGAGAGAGAACGTCTGGCAGTTTTGTGTGTATCACGTCAGATATAAGAAAGAAGCTTCTTAGTTTTCCACGCAGGAGAGAGAGAGAGTGAGAGATCGTTGAGATTGCTTCTCCTAGAGAGAGACTCTATTGAGTAGAGAAAGTAATGTTGAAGAGAGAGAGAAGATTACTTCTCCTCTCTCCTCCTCATGCCCTGGCATAGTTAGCATAGAGATAGAGTGAGAGAGGGATCCTAGGACTGCTTTAGAGGCTGTTGCTTGACACGCACTGTGAGAAAGAGACAGATGGCGCATATTTTAGACAGCAGATTAATCTTCAATTCCCCTCGTTCTGAGTTCCAATTGCTATTCTGGTGTGTATTGCGTAGTAGAGAGAAGGGAATTGATGCCGATGGCTGTGCTAATAGGTGGCGCTGTATATATGTGTGTTTAGCATATAACATATTAGTGTGCATCTTTGGGAGTAACTTGCTAATTTAGGAAACTTTGAGAGTTTTATGTCTCCTCAATTAGAAGTGGAAAGGGTAATTAAATGTTTCTAAAGTTTAATTATATATTAGTATATATAAGTACATATTAATATGTGCGTATGTGCTAGTATATATGTAAATGCATACATGTATATGCATGAAGGATGTTAGTTTACATGAATCAATGCATATGTATGACCTAATGAATGTGTATATGCTTCATATTAATTTTTGTTTCTACATTTGCATGATTATATGTATTCCAAAAGATGTGATGTATATGTATTTAGAAGTGTGTGTAATGTAAGCTGTTGGTGTGTGAAACACCACAAGAACCAAACTAATGTGGTATTAGAAGACCTCCATAACCACCATTAGCTTAGCAATACTCACATTGTGAGTCTCCATCTCTGAATTTAGTGAAAATCAAAATTTCACTTCACAGAAATCTGCGCCTTTTCTTCAAACCTTCAATCTGACCTGTATCAACTTGATCTTTGCAAATTCTTCTGATCAATTACTAAGAAAGGTTCTTGCTAATGTTCAATAACATATAACAAGTAAAACTTTCAAGTAATAACTTCAAAATCATCTGATTTTGTATCAAACTTTTTACTATGTCTGAAAACTGGAATTTGACTTCATCGATTTGACATACCTTCACTCTTAAGCTGATTTCTCTGCGTATGCGTCCCGTTTCTTAAAGATCTTTTGACCAAAAGTAGTTGAGGATAGTAGCTTTAAAATGAGCTATCATTTACCAAAAACTTTACAGTATGCTTCGAGATCTGACCTTCAGAAGATCAGTCAAATGTGCGCCAGAAAAGTCGTAACTGTCAACTACCTTACACAGTCATATGAAATGACTTAGAACTCAATGTACAAGAGGAATTAGACTCAATCCTTCTACAGAAACATGTGTTGATTATCAGAGAAGATGTGTACAAAATGGCTTGGCCTAATTTTGCTCACAGCCATGGAAAACTCTCTCAGACTCAGAAGTTTTCTCTCACCATCTCTCTCAGAAATTACACGACTTTTCTCTACTCACTCAGATTTCAAAATTGAGTTCTCTCCTACATATTTTTGACTCAAATTAACTTATATACCTATGGTTTACATCCTTCTAGACTTGAACTCGTAAGTTCTGAAGATCAAATGAAAAACTAGAATCTAATTTTGCACTAATTTACAATAGTAAAAGTGTCCCTTCACTTAGGCTTGATTTTCTGTAAATCTTTACTTCACTTCTTCTTTCCTCCATCATATGTCTTCATATATCCATGCCTAATTAGTGAGTGAAGCCCCAACAGCTCCCCCTCAATCACTAATTAGCATAATTTGACTTCTTCACATAGTCTCTTTCTCTTTTATTCCTGCCATCTCCTTGAACCTACTTGTCTTCACTCCATCCAAGCTTTTTGTCATAATATCTGCAATCTGATCTTTTGTAGAAGTGTACACCACTTCAATCTCTTTCTCTATTACCTTTTCTCTAAGAAAATGATACTGTATCTCTATGTGCTTTGTCCTTGCATGAAATACAGGATTTGCTGCAAGATATAATGAGCTCATGTTATCTCCATGAATGATGGGTATACCTTGATCAATTCCTAAGCTTTTGAATAATGTCTGCATCCATATGACTTCCTTTGCTGCTTCCACAAGTCCTTTGTATTCAGCTTCTGTTGATGATAAGGCCACTGTGTGTTGTTTCTTTGAACACCAACTCACAAGTTTATCTCCAATGTATATCATATAGCCATGGGTAGATCTTCTGTCATCTTGACTTCCTGCCCAATCTGAATCACTATAGGCTCTCAATCTTATATTTGATGTAAAAGAATAATACAATCCTTCTTTCAAAGTCCCTTTGATATATCTAAGAACTCTTTGACCTGCAATCCAATGTGGATCCTTTGGACAATGCATGAATTGAGAAAGGACACCAACTGCATAACTAAGATCAGGCCTTGTTAGTGTAGCATAAATTAAACTTCCCACTAAAGATTGATACTTCCTCATGTCTTTGAACTCTGTACCATCATATCTACTGAGTTTATGATTGACCTCTAGTGGTGTTGATGCCTCTCTGCAATTCTCCATGTTAAACTTCTTTAGAAGATTCAAGAGATACCTTTCTTGTGATACATAGATTCCATGTTCTGCATAAGTGATTTCCATTCCAAGAAAATATGACAATTTCCCTAGATCACTTATCTTGAATTCCTTCTCAAGTAGCTTCTTCACCTCCTTGATTCCTTCATTTGATGTACCTGTGATTATAATGTCATCTACATATATACAAATGTAGATCATACCTTCATCTGTTCTTTTGATAAGTAAACTTGCATCTGCCTTTGAACTTTGATATCCAAGATCATTAAGATACTTTACAAGTCTATAATTCCAAGCTCTTGGAGCTTGTTTCAATCCATAAAGAGCTCTTCTCAACCTGCAAACATAATTTGGAAACTTATGATCTGCAAACCCTTGAGGTTGCTCCATGTAAACCTCATCTGATATATATCCATTCAAAAATGCATTCTTAATGTCCAATTGACTTAATGTCCATCCTTTTGATGCTGCAATGGCAATGATTGTCCTTATGGTTGACATCTTTGCCACAAGACTGAATGTCTCATCATAATCTATGCCAAAAGTTTGAGCATAGCCTTTAACCACCAATCTGGCTTTGTATCTGGCTATAGTTCCATCTGCATGCTTCTTAACTTTATAAACCCATTTATTTCCAATTATTTTCTTACCATTAGGCTTTGGAACAAGTTCCCAAGTTTTGTTCTCTTCAAGTGCATCAAACTCTTCCTTCATTGCTACTTCCCATTGTCTCTTACCCTTTGCTTCATCATAGCTTTGAGGTTCTTCATCTTCCTTAACCATGTAAGCATAATTTTTCTGAGTCAAGTAAGAAGTGTCATATGAATACCTTGTAGGTTGCTTCCTCATTCTGGTTGACCTTCTTGGCTCACAATCTTCATGTATATCTGGATGTAACTCTTCATCAAATATTGGTCCATCTTCATTCCTTCTATATGATCCAACTCTTGATGTGCTTGCTTGCATATGTTCTTCATCTCCATCTATCTGCATATGTGACTTACCTTTTGCATTCCTTCTTATCTCTTCTTCAAATGTTTCAAGATCACAATCTTTATCTGCATACCAACTCTTCTGTTCATCAAAAGTCACATCTCTGGAAACAATAAAATGTTTAGTTAAAGGAATCCATAGCCTATAACCCATTTGCTTTTCATCATATCCAATAAACACATATTTTTCTGCCTTTGGTTCAAGCTTATGTCTGAGTTGTGATGGCACATAAGCATAAGCAATTGACCCAAACACTTTACAATGGTCAAGTGTTGGTTTCTTACCCCACCAAGCTTCATAAGGGGTCATACCATTCAAAGCTCCACATGGTAGCCTATTCACAAGGTATGTAGCTGTATTTACAGCCTCAACCCAAAGATAATTAGGGCAATTCTTTTCCTTTAACATTGCTCTTGCAAATTCAACCAATATTCTATTTCTCCTTTCTGCCACCCCATTATGTTGAGGTGTATACCTGCAAGTTATCTCTCTCTTTATACCTGCATTCCAAAGATAGTCATTAAACTCTTGAGAGAAGTATTCTCCCCCTCCATCAGACCTTAGCCTCTTGAGTTTGTGACCTGTAACTCTTTCTGCATAAGCATGAAAATGTTTGAAGGCTCCAAACACTTCTGATCTTTCCTTTAGAACATAAATGGTTATCCACCTTGTAGCATCATCAATAAACAAAACATAATACCTAGATCCATTTATTGAACCTTCTTTTGTTGGTCCCCATACATCTGTATGTATGAGTTCAAGCAAACCATCATGCTTGAAACCTTTCTTGTGAAATGGTAGTCTATGAGCTTTTCCCATCTGACAAGCTTCACACTTGTGTATCATATGTTGATTCTTCACATTTGGTAGTCCAAGTACAGATTGGTTCTCCACCATAATTTTGATTCCTCTTTCATTGAAATGTCCCAATCTCTTATGCCAAAGATCTAACTCTATAATTACTTCATCACCATGTGTGATTAGGGCTTGACCAACATTTCCTTGTACTTTGAGAGTAAAAAGTCTACCTTCCTTCTTACCACAAACAATGGATTTGTATGCATCCTCTGGATCTTCAACAAATACCCCTTCATTTGTAAATGTGAATTGAAAACCTTTTTCCACTATTTGTCCAACACTAATCAGATTCTTTGGTATTGTTGGAACATACAAAACATTTGTTAATAAATCAGCTCCACTCCTGCACTTCACTTTTCCAATTGAATGCACATTATGTCTTGTATTGTCACCTGTTTGTACTGTATGACTTGAATTGCCTTCCTCCAATTCTGATAATAATTCTATATTTCCTGACAAATGATTTGAACAACCAGAGTCAATATAAAATACCTTGAGATCCTCCTTCTCTGATGAACTTATTGAATTCATCATCAATGTTGTATGGTTGTCATTCTGTGTATCATTTGCATAATTATAGTATGTGGTGTTGTAAGATTGGTTCTGATTCCAATTTCTTCCACCACCTCTTCCATAACTTCCTCTTGAATTCTGTCTTCCTCTTTGAAATTGATTCTGAAACCTTCCACCTCTTCCTCTGCCATTGTTGTTCTGATTTTGGCTTGCTCCTTGTTGATTATGCCAACAATCATATGCTAGATGATTGCTCAATCCACAAATCCAACATGTCTTCTTGTTATTGTTTTGATTACCTCTACCTCTTCCATTTCCTCGACCTTTACTTCTGCCAAAACCTCTTCCTCTTGCATAGTTTGCTTGAGTTGTTGATTCTTCTTCATCCTTTGCTTTGCCTTTATCTCCTTTCTTTTTGTTCTTCACATACATTGCAGAACTTTGACCTTTGTCTCCATCTGACTTCAAGTCTTGCTCAAATGTGAGCATCAATCCAAGTAATTGATTTAGTTCTGGCACATAATGGTTTAATGAGAGTTCTGTTGAAAGAACAAAAGGCTTCCATCTCTCATCACCTCTTAACCCTGCAAGTAATTGTGCTATCAACCTATGATCTTCAATATCCTCATCAATAGATCCAAGGCTATCTGCCAAGTCCTTCATCTTAGTGACATAATCACTAATGCTCTGATTTTGTTTTTTCTTGAATGTGGTGAACTCTGACCATAAGCTAGCTTTCCTAGCTTTAGTAGTGTTTTGGAAGTGATCTTCCAAAGCATTCCAAATATCTTCAGCTGTTTCTAAACCTCTGATATGTGGCAACAAATGATCTGTAATAGTGTTATATATATAAGCTCTTGCACTTGCATCTCTCTTCTGCCATAGCTTCAAAGCTTCTAGCTCTTCTTTCCTTGGATGACTTTCATCTTCAAATTTAGGGTTCTCTTCTTCACCTGTCACATATACCATTAGATCCTTACTCATAAGTAAGGCTTCCATCCTCATTACCCAAGCAGGATAGTTATCTCTGTCCAATTTGTCAATGGACACATGATCTGCCATGGTATTCTTGCTTCTGCTTCAACCTGTAAGTATAAAGATAAAGAATGATACCTTTTGTAGACCTTTACCCTTGGAAGTAACTTCGAAATAATCTTCTGATGACTTTTGTTTGTTGAACACCTCAGCTACCACCTTCTTTGATAAAGAACTCTTTAAATCTTCTTGTATCTGCTTTTCCTTTACTCTCAAGGACCTTATCTGCTCTGATACCACTTGTTGGTGTGTGAAACACCACAAGAACCAAACTAATGTGGTATTAGAAGACCTCCATAACCACCATTAGCTTAGCAATACTCACATTGTGAGTCTCCATCTCTGAATTTAGTGAAAATCAAAATTTCACTTCACAGAAATCTGCGCCTTTTCTTCAAACCTTCAATCTGACCTGTATCAACTTGATCTTTGCAAATTCTTCTGATCAATTACTAAGAAAGGTTCTTGTTATTGTTCAGTAACATATAACAAGTAAAAATTTCAAGTAATAACTTCAAAATCATCTGATTTTGTATCAAACTTTTTACTATGTCTGAAAACTAGAATTTGACTTCATCGATTTGACATACCTTCACTCTTAAGCTGATTTCTCTGCGTATGCGTCCCGTTTCTTAAAGATCTTTTGAACAAAAATAGTTGAGGATAGTAGCTTTAAAATGAGCTATCATTTACCAAAAACTTTACAGTATTCTTTGAGATCTGACCTTCAGAAGATCAGTCAAATGTGCGCCAGAAAAGTCGTAACTGTCAACTACCTTACACAGTCATATGAAATGACTTAGAACTCAATGTACAAGAGGAATTAGACTCAATCCTTCTACACAAACATGTGTTGATTATCAGAGAAGATGTGTACAAAATGGCTTGGCCTAATTTTGCTCACAGCCATGGAAAACTCTCTCAGACTCAGAAGTTTTCTCTCACCATCTCTCTCAGAAATTACACGACTTTTCTCTACTCACTCAGATTTCAAAATTGAGTTCTCTCCTACATATTTTTGACTCAAATTAACTTATATACCTATGGTTTACATCCTTCTAGACTTGAACTCGTAAGTTCTGAAGATCAAATGAAAAACTAGAATCTAATTTTGCACTAATTTACAATAGTAAAAGTGTCCCTTCACTTAGGCTTGATTTTCTGTAAATCTTTACTTCACTTCTTCTTTCCTCCATCATATGTCTTCATATATCCTTGCCTAATTAGTGAGTGAAGCCCCAACATAAGCATGCATGTAAAGTTCATTAGTATGCATGAGGAATGTATGCATTAGAGTGCATGTGAATGCTTTAATGTATGCATGAACATATGCATGTGTATGGAAATATTGTGTGAATTATATTTTATGTTTCTTATTGATTTTTGTAATATTACTAATAGCTAATGTTTTTGTTCAGAGCATTGAAGATTAAAGAGCAATTGAAGTAAAGCGAAGTGAAGTGAAGTGACAGATTGAAGATCCATTTACCTTATATATCCCTTAGTTTCATTTGATCCATATGCTAGTCATATTGACATATATCTTGTATTAGCATTCAACTTTTAGCTTTAGCAAGAGCATCTTTGTCAAACCTGATTTGATTAATCTATTATCTGTTTTAATGTCTTTAGAAGAGTCGAAAAGCAATGAAGTTAGAGTCTCATCTGAATCAACTAGTACTAATGAAAATTCTGATACACCAAACGTTGAAAATTTCCCGCCAACTCTAGTTAGACCCGAAACCTCTAACTTACCTGATAACTTAGTAGAAGAAACCATTATGGAATGCGTAACAGAAGAGTCACTACTTTTAATCTCATATCAGGAAGCTGTTGCTAGATACAGGGCCGCTCGTCCTTACGGTCCATAGCTACTATTTACATTTATGAGAAACTTTAGTTTCAATCATAGAAATAGGTAATTTAAATTTTTTTGTCATTAGAACCCTTATTTCCATAAGCTTGAGTTTGCTACAGATACCCCGCGTGTGCCGATCGATTTTGGCGGATGGACTGATCCAACATCCGAGCATCTACACGATCTACATTTGGTGAACCTGACGTGAACAAATCGGCTTTGGGACTCAGGTACATCCAACCAGAACCAAATTCCAGGTATTCATATTTGAATTTTCCTGGTTTGCATATAGTTAAACGAAAATGAAATCTAATGTAGAGAACCTTCTACTTGATATGGAATCAGGATTAGTTTCCTCTATAGATTTAAAGTTGAATTCCAAGTTTGAGTCCTTAAACTCGTTTCTTTCAATCTTAACTACAGTAGTATCTGATTTTAATGCAACTCTTAAGTCAATAGATACTCAATTTGATCATGAGTTTAGGAATTTAGAAGGAATTCTTCATTATGAACTATCGAATTTAAATGAAAATATGGAAACATTAGCAAATCATGTAAAAGAAATTTCATCATTCAAAACTATTGGTCATGAAATTGCAAGTTTAAAAGAGAACATTGAAAGGTTAAACAATCAAATACAAGAAAGTGCTACATGTGAATGCAAAGATAAATATCATGCACAAGTTCGAAGTAGATCTATATATTCTATTGACCAAAAACCTTTACCCGATCATAGAAGAGTTGTTCCTAGACCAAAGAGAACTATAAGATGCTTCTGGTGTGACCAACTAGGTCATACTTATGGAAATTGTATGGCCTATGAGAAAGCATGTAGCCAACAATTGGTACTTGAGAGTGAACAAAAAATATGTGATTATCAAACACAATTACCTTTGAGATTAAACTTAGGTAGAGGAGGGATGATAGACTATTTTGATCAAACAAAATTGAGTCCTAAAACCAAACTTCAAAAACAATGGAAACCTAGGAGTCATAATGACAAAAGCAATGTATGTCAATTATATTCTATGAACACCAAGATTGTGACTAAATATGAATGCTTGAACAATGATCAAACCTTTCTTAAACCTAAGACTATGAGTAACATTGATATTCAAACTACATCTAAGGATCAAGATACATTGAAAAAGATTAGGAAAGAAGAAGATGTCAGGATAAAAGATGATGAAAATGAACAATCAATTAATGGAAATGAAGAAATATAAGTGGATAAAACAGAACCTAAAGTCAAAGAAAATGACAATAAATGTGATCAAAATAAAACTGATAAAAGAATAGTACAAACATCTGAAGATGAAAATCTTCAAATTCAATTAGAACATGACAAGAAGATGGAAAAATGGATACAAGAAGCCATATGGAAAATTGAAAATAATATTAAAAATTCATCTAAAGTTAAGAAAAAGGAGAAGAATTTAAGAGAAATAGTTTTATTATAATGAAATTGTTTATTGAAGAAAACTTTATTGCTTGCTGCATAAATGTTGTTTTCCTAAAATTGAGAAACATATACCTAAATTGTTTTTTTTAATGAAGATTTTATGCTTGGAAAAGTTAGTTAAAAGCTTATGATAAAGTTTACATTATGATTTGCTTAACCAAAAGAATACAAAAGATACGAGCTCGGAAGTTTTATCTCTCCCTAAACGAAAGATAATTACGAGCTTATCAAAATGATGTTACTAAACTTATGATGAACTTATGATTTTTCATTCTTTCACAATTAGGAAGAAATCTAGTATGATGAACAATTATGAAGAACACTACTATAATGAAATGATGAATATTTTGATCAAAATGATTTTGTTTTCAACAAATATGATGGGTATATTGTACTATGAACATTCTGATTTTTTCTGAAATTTATGAACTTTGTTACATAGGTTGAAAAACCTATTGTAAAAGTTAAGAATGCATTATTTATGACAATTATAACCACTATGAATTTCTTATGATGAAATTTGTGATATGATGAAGATGAATCTGATAGAATATATGAATTTATATTCGTAAGATAAATGATAATGAATATTACCTGTTTTGTATCTTCTGCTTTATGAGTACTTACAGGAATTGACAATGAGTTATGAAATCGCAAGTTAAATGATAATGAAGATTACTTGTTTTGTAGTTTCTACTTTATGATTGCTTATAGGTCCTGAAGATGAATTGATCAAAGCAATTGGAGATGTTATGTCAAAAGTTCTGATGAACTTAAAGAGAGCTGAAGATGGAGTCAATATAGATCAGGTGAAAAAGTTCTAAACCTGATTTATGTTTTAATTTATTATGAAAGTTCATGCATTACCATAATTAGAATTCTACATTCTTCAGATAGGTTAAGAAATCTCTTAAAATTATGAAAAGTAGAATTTACGCTGAAGTAGGAACATGCTTCAAGTGAAGATTGGGATTAGAGACCTATGGTTGTCATATGAATAGTTGAAGGAACATTTAACTTGCAACTCCTAGTAGAAGTAGACTTGTTTTATATAGGTAAGCTTCCTTAAATCTGACCCATTTAGCTAAACAGATCTTAGTTCCTACTTTAGCTTACCTCTAGATCCTTTGCTCTGATTAGGGGTTAAGCCTTTCCCCTTCATCAAAAACGTTGCGAAGAAAAATTGAAAGCAGTACATTAATGGTTGCTGCATATGAAAAGAGGAAAAATGACAAAAAGAAAAATTATGATGAAAAAAGAGATGAAAGAAAAAATCAAATCAATCAGTTGTGGTCTCGATATCACTTCTGAATTGAAAAGCGGGCTATATAAGGCGGATGTATGCTAGAGGGGAAGTAGTTTTTTGTATCTTAATGGCAAGTGGCTAGGAGATGAGGATAGAAGGCCTATATAACATATGATTTACTTATGAACAGAGTTAATAGAAGAGTTAGTACGAACACTATTTTGAATGACTTCTATAGTTTCCTTCTAAAACCTGTTTCCAATTCATGCATTGAACGAAAAGGTTGAAATTCATGTTTACATAATTTTATAAGTTTTCTTTGCTAATTGAAGATGTACTAATGATAGAAGCATTTTTTATATATAAAGACTAATTGCATTTGAGTCATGAATAAGTTTCAAAAGAAATTGATATTGCTTCTATGATCTGCAGGTTTGGCCCATCGAGGACGATGTGCAGGATTGGCCGGAGCGAATGTCAGAAAGATTTCAACCTTTCCATTGATGACCAGAGAAAATGAAAACAACTTTATTTGTGAACTCAAACCTTTTATATCACTGTTGATTAGTTGTTCTGGATTGGAATTAACCACTTTGAAAGTGTTTACAGGTACAAACGATGATGAAGATTCTATGTTCATATTAGGGTTTACCCTAATTTTACATTAAATGAGTTTTATGTTCAAGAATTATGGGTATTCAATCCTAGGGTTTCTTGAATTCATGTGTTGTTTATGACATTTGAGTAAATGCTAGGGTTTATTTTAATGAGAATGGATTAATGAGAGGGTTCAGAAGGGTTTTAAGGGGTTTTAGTGTGCAAGATGAGTGGGAATGAAGATTAGCCTTAGTTTAAAGGGTTGAAACAATTAATATTTAATGAAATTAATCTATAATTTAACATTGGTTAACTTATAAACTTAAAATGTGGTTTAATTAGTTACCTTAATAGTGTGTGTGAGTTTAAATATTAAGGTTCTACTTAATTAATTTCTTAACCTAAGCCTAATTTAAATGCATTATTTAGTTAAGAAATTTAGGATAATAGAATTAAAATGAAAATGAAGTGGATAATTAATGAGTGGTGTATGAGAGTGGTGTTTAAAGAGTGGTGTGAATTAGGTATGTAACTAAAGTGATTTAGGAGTGGTCTTAATAGAAGATGCACTTAAAGTAGGTTAAAAAGAAACTTTAAAGGAACAATATATATGAAAAAGGTTAAAAGAATGGTGTGAATTAAATGTGTAATTAAAGTAGAAAAAAGAAGTCAAATTAAAGTGTGGTGAAAGTTAGTGGATAAAAGAATGCATGAGAAATAAAATAGGAAATCAAAAGAATGGTTTACAAATGACTTGTGTATGTATTTAAATGTGTGTTGTGCTCAAGATTTCCTAATGTTTTTTTTCACGTAGTTTCTTCTTTCCTTCTGCTCGGGCATGAAAGTGCTTATTTCTCTTTCGTTTTTTTAATGTCAGGCTCTGTTTGCGTGAGTTTAGAGAGAGAACATCTGACAGTTTTGTGTGTATCACGTCAGATATAAGAAAGAAGCTTCTTAGTTTTCCATGCAGGAGAGAGAGAGAGAGTGAGAGATCATTGAGATTGCTTCTCCTAGAGAGAGACTCTATTGAGTAGAGAAAGTAATGTTGAAGAGAGAGAGAAGATTACTTCTCCTCTCTCCTCTCGATGCCCTGGCATAGTTAGCGTAGATATAGAGTGAGAGAGGGATCCTGGGACTGCTTTAGAGGCTGTTGCTTGACACGCACTGCGAGAAAGAGACAGATGGCGCATATTTTAGACAACAGATTAATCTTCAATTCCCCTCCTTCTGAGTTCCAATTGCTATTCTGGTGTGTATTGCGTAGTAGAGAGAAGGGAATTGATGCCGATGGCTGTGCTAATAGGTGGCACTGTACACTCAGAGATAAATCATGCCTCTGACGATGGCAGCTCTGATGTCGACGGAAGAAGTTACTGCTAACAGTCGCTGCAGAGTATTCTAGAGAGAGATGAAGTTTTGTTTTAGTTCTTCTTCGTTCACCAATCACGAGCTGCAGCGTGCAGCGCATAGAGAGAGAAGAGAGGGAGGACAGGTCATTCAGATGGGTTTTGGCAGTGTTGGTTCCTTCTCCTGACAGCTAGATGACTGAAGTTCTTAGAGAAAGAACTAGAGAGAGAGGCTGGAGTGACTGTAGAGAGATTAAGGCCCTTCCCTGGCAGCGCGCAGAGCGTGCGCAGAGAAAGGAGAGAAAGGGAGTTTCTTTTTAAATTAAAAACAAAGGAAAGTTTATTCCCTCCCTCCACGGTCTGCGCGCGATGTCAGGAACATTTGCATCTTCCAATTGATGACCCGAAGAATTAAAATATTTATTGGTGAATTCTAAACCTCTTTTATATCATTGTTAATCAGTTGTGTTGATTAGAATTAACTATTTTGAAACGTGTTTACAGGTGTGAATGAAGAAGCAGAACATATGTTCATATTAGAGTTTCCCTTAATTTCACATTTAATGAGTGTTTTAATATTTATACATGCAGGAAACATGGGTATATAACCCTAGGATTTCATAAGTTTATATAAGTTTAAGTCAGTAGGGTTAATCCAAAGGATCTTAAATGATTCTAATGGGTTAATGCTAGGGTTTACTTAAATGTTAATGGCTAATGATAGGGTTCAGAAAAGATTTTAAAGGGTTTCAATGGATTTCAGAAGGGTTTTAGTAGGTTTTCTAGGGTTTTAGTATGTTTCAAGGGTTAAAATAACTACTATTTAATGAAATTAATCTATAATTAAGCATTGGTTAACTTATA
>MU260581.1:60000-85000 GCA_020310875.1 Ceratopteris richardii
AGTGTTAGTATGAATGTGCATTTACCTAATGCTAGCATGTGCATCTGAATGAATTTATGTTAGCATATGTGAAAATGCATGTATATGGATTGAAGTACAATGTTTACTTATCATTGAATGCATAAGAATGATTGATTGTGAGAATGTATGCATTAGATGTGTATGCAAAATGATATGTGACTTATGTTTTTTTTTTTAAGTTTCTTTATAATTTCTTAGAACTTTACTAACATCCTAATGTTTTTTGCAGATTACAATCAGTTAAAGTGAAGTACAAGCAGTTGAAGTGAACCGGCAGATTGAAGATCCATTTAAACCTTATATCTCCATTTAGTCAATTACCCAAATGTTTAGACATTCATCCTAAAGTTTAGACCTTTCATTTGTATTAGAACTATTGTATTGATCCATTAGCTTATCAATTAATTTATTCAAGCAGTTTAGCATCATATTGTTTCTATTAGTTCTTTCATGTCTTCCGATTTATACCATGAATCTGAACACAGTAGTAATGATATCATTGAACATACAACCGAATCCATAGAATTAGTGTCAGAAGAACTTCTTAAGAACAATATTACTTCGGAATCATTAGTGTCTTTATCTTATGAACAATGTTTAACTACATTCCTAGCCTTTTCTTCCATTGCATCTTCTGAATCACAAAGTGGTGAAGATTTATTTCCGCCAACTTTAGTTAGACAAACTCATCCAAAACCATTAGAAGCTACAGTAGAAGAGATAGTTAAAGATCAGATAACCGAAGAGTCATTATTTTTAACACTCAAACAGATAGCTATTGCCAGATATAAAGCAGCTTGTCCCTATGGTCCTTAGTCTGAGTCCGCTACACACATTTATTCAAGCAGTTTAGCATCATATTGTTTCATTAGTTTTCTCATTACTTTCCTTGATGTCTTGTAAATTAGTTCATGAGTCTGAGCATAGTAATATTGAAAATATTGAAAATATTGAGAATGTTCCGCCAACTCTAAACAGACCAGAAGCCTCTAGCTTACCTGAAAGTTTAGTAGAAGAACCCATTATGGAAGTTTCAATCTCATATCAGGAAGTTGTTGCTATGTACGAGGCTGCCCGTCCTTACGGTCCATAGCTATTTAAACTATTTAAAGACCTTAGTTTCAGTCATAGAAATAGGTAATTTAAATTGTTTTGTCATTAGAACCCTTATTTTCATAAGCCTGAGTTTGCTACAGACACCCCACGTGTGCCGAACGATTTAGGCGGATGACTTGATCCACCATCCGAGCATCTCTCACGACCCGACATTGGTGAACCCGACGTGAACAAACGGCGATGCAGCTCAGGTATAAATTTTAAATTTTTCTTGCATATGCATACATCGACAGGTTGAATTGCATAAGCTTCTTCATCCGTGGGAGCTGTGGCTGTGTCGTTGGAACCTTGCACTTTTCTAGGTGTTGAGGGCTGTTTCCTAGGGAACTGAGCGCCTCCACGAATAGTGGCAAGTAGCTACCCTCATCTCGCCACCCCTCTCATCGACATTAGAAGGAGGAACGTTTGCACAATCATCTATTAGCAATTGATGTATTAGATTTTGATCTTATTTAAAATTGTATAAATTTTCACACAGTCACTTTTTGAGCCTCTTCTTCGATTCAGATTGCAGGTATTGACCTATCCTCTAAGACTTCTTGTTTCTCTAATCTCAATGGGTAAAAAGAAAGCAGTTCATTTAAACACAAATGAAAAGAACTCTACTATGGAGGGTTCAATTAAGAATGCAAATTTGGGACTTGAAGTGCAAGTCAAAGATTTAGAGGATAAGCTAAACTCGTCAAATCAAGCAAAATTTAAAGAAGTATTTCTGTTAATTGACAAGTTAAGTGAATTTTCAAATTCAAATAGTGTGATGTGTGGAATTTTACAACAAGTTGTTAAAACTTTAAAGATTCAAATAGATGATTTGACCAAACAAGTTAATGAACACCCTAAATGCAAGTGTAATGAACATGAAATACAAAGTTTATCTCCAAAGTTGCCTAATGAAACCCATATGAATGAGTTTAGGAAATCCACCTTTAGGGCTATGAATAGGAAAATATATCCCTTAAGATGCTTTTGGTGTGACCAACTAGGTCATAGGTACGAGGATTGTGTTGCTTATAGTAATGCATGTCAAAATCACTTAGTCATTTCACATAACCTGAAGATTTGTGATTATCAAACACAACTACCTTTGAAATTAAACTTAGGTCGAGGAGGGATGATAGACTATTTTGATCAAACAAAATTGAGTCCTAAAACCAAACTTCAAAAACAATGGAAACCGAAGAGTCATAATGAGAAAAGTAATGTATGTCAATTACATTCTATGAACAAGGTTGTGAATAAAAGTAAATGCTTGGACAATGATCAAAACCTTCTTACACCTAAATCTATGAGTAACATTGATATTCAAACTACATTTAAGGATCAAGATACATTGAAAAAGTTTAAGAAAGAAGAAGATGTAAAGATAAAAGATGATGAAAATGAACAATCAATTAATGGAAATGAAGACATATATGTGGATAAAACAGAACCTAAAGTCAAAGAAAATGACAATAAATGTGATCAAAATAAAACTGATAAAAGAATAGTACAAACATCTGAAGACGAAAATCTTCAACTTCAATCAGAACATGACAAGAATATGGGAAAATGGGTACAAGAAGCCATATGGAAGATTGAAAATAATATCAAAAACTCATCTAAAGGTAAGAAAAAGGAGTTGAATTTAAGTGAATAGTTTTATTGTGATGGAATTGTTTATTGAAGATAAAACATTTCAAATTTTGATTTTTTCTTGCTGCATATATGCTGTTTTCCTAAAAATTGAGAAACATATACCTAAATTGTTTAGTTTTAATGTTTGAAAAGCTAATTACAAACTTATGATTAAGTTTACATTACGATTTGTTTAATCAAAAGAATTCTAAAATATGAAAACACAAAGTTTGTTTCAAATTAAACAAAAAAATGTTTGTCATTATGCTTGCAAATGATTTTGATCAATATGCTTGTCATTTCCTAAACTTATGATAAATTTATGATTTTTTTTTTCTTTCACAAATAAGAAGAAATCTATTATGAAGAACAATTATGAAGAATATTATTATGATGAATATTTTGCACAAAATGATCTTTGTTTACAACAATTATGATGATATACTTTTAAAAGAAAGAAATATATATGATATAAATATGATCATGATAAATATGAAGAACATGAAAAAAATGTTACAATATGAGGATGATTTTATTGATATACCATATGATGAGTAAGAGGAACTTTTAGAATCCAGATATGAATTTTTCATTGATATCAAAAAAAAAATGATGCTCATTTATAAAGATACAAGTTAAAAACTTTGAACATTTTGATTTTTTCTAAATTTTATTAACTTTGTTTCATAGGTTGAAAAACCTATTTAAAAAAATTAAGAATGCATTATTTATGATAATTATAACCACTATGAATTTTTTATGATTAAATTTGTGATATGATAGAATATATGAATTTATATTTGCAAGATAAATGATAATGAAGATTACTTGTTTTGTAGCTTCTATTTTATAAGTGATTACAGGTTCTGAAGATGCATTGATCAAAGCAATTGAAGATGTTATGCCAAAAGTTCTGATAAATTTAAAGAGAGCAGATTGAAGATGAAGCAGATTAAAGATAAAATTGATTTTAGGTCGTATTTTTCTTTGTCTTAAAATTTTGTTTTACGTATTTTATTTGCATTCATATAAAAATAATTGATAAAATCTCGAATGAAGAATATTAATTTATAAAGGACTCTATTTAACCATATTAGGAAAATAGAAATAATTTATATTTTACATTTATAGATTAAGTGAGATTTGTTAAAAATAGAAGGATTTGTAGTTCATTTAGATAACGAAAGTAGTTGTATATGTGTAGGAGCATATTGTTGCATGATTCATGTCTGTGAAAACCTAGATCTTTCTTGTCCATGCAGCTAGATCCTTAGCTCGGATTAAGGGGTTAAGCCTTTCCCCTTTAAAACAAAAAAGTAGCGAAAAAAAAAAAAGAATATTGACATGGAAGTTATACCTTCTTCCACCCCAAAAAGGTATTTACATTTATTATCGATATGAAGTTTACATCATATTTATATGAAGAAACTAGTTGTGAAAAACACATCTAGTGATTAAAATTGGGCATACAAGGCGGCTGTCTGTCCAAGTAGATTTAGTAGATTTCTTTGGCATGCTTGATTGCTCATATGTGAATGCATATAAATGACGAAACCTGCATTTGAATGAATGAAAATGAATTCTGTTTTATACTAATCTTTACATAGTTTATAAATGGATAAAATATAAACTAATGTTTGTTGACTGAAAAGGTTAATAGTTTACCTTTATACTTTAATATGTTTTCATTGCCAGATGTAATTGAAATAAACTTCATGTACATGTTGAAAAGATTTAAAATTTGATAAGATTAAATCTATTTAAAAAAAGAATTGATGCTGTTCTATGATTTAATTTCAGGATAATCATTGAAAATGCTGCTTCCTTTAATCTGCAAGTTGGCCCATCGGGACGATGTGCAGGTTTGGTGGCGGTGGATGTCGGGAAGATTTGCATCTTCCAGATGATGACCCGAAAAATTAAAATATTTATTGGTGAATTCTAAACCTCTTTTATATCATTGTTAATCAGTTGTGTTGATTAGAATTAACTATTTTGAAAAGTGTTTACAGGTGTGAATGAAGAAGCAGAACATATGTTCATATTAGAGTTTCCCTTAATTTCACATTTAATGAGTGTTTTAATATTTATACATGCAGGAAACATGGGTATATAACCCTAGGATTTCATAAGTTTATATAAGTTTAAGTCAGTAGGGTTAATCCAAAGGATCTTAAATGATTCTAATGGGTTAATGCTAGGGTTTACTTAAATGTTAATGGCTAATGATAGGGTTCAGAAAAGATTTTAAAGGGTTTCAATGGATTTCAGAAGGGTTTTAGTAGGTTTTCTAGGGTTTTAGTATGTTTCAAGGGTTAAAATAACTACTATTTAATGAAATTAATCTATAATTAAGCATTGGTTAACTTATAAAACTAAATTATGATTTAATTAGTTACCTTAATAGTTTGTTTACATTTTAATACTAAGGTTCTAATTAATTAAATTCTTATCCTAAGCTTAAATTAAAAAAATTATTTAATTATCAAAATTTAGGATAATAGAATTAAAATGAAAATGAAGTGGATAATTAATGAGTGGTGTATGAGAGTGGTATTTAAAGAATGGTGTGAGTTAAGTGTGTAACTAAAGTGATTGAAAGAGTGGTTGAAATAAATGATGCAATTAAAGGAAGTTAAAGAGAAACTTTAAATAAATGGTGTATATGAAAATGGTTAAAAGAATGGAGTTAGTGAGTTGTGTAAATAAAGTCAATTTAAAGTGTGGTGAAAGTAAGGAGATTAAAGTGTGGTTGTACATTAAAAGTTAAAACCAAAAGAGTGGATTAGGAAGGACTTGTGTATGTATTTAAATGTGTGTTGAGCACAAGTTTCTCCTAATGTTTTTTGCAGGTACTGTCTCCTGCTCTTTACTTTCTTCTATTTTTCCTTCTTTCTCATTAGACCCTCCTCGTGCTCGGGATATTGAGCCGTCATGTCTTGCTGTGTATTATGATTTTGATGTTGATTGTCCGGCTGGAAGCATGCCCATGCCTATTCCGTGGCTTGGTCTGAGTCCCTGCAGTAGTGTGTGTGTATGTGCGTGTATGTGTTATGTGTGAATGTGTTATGTGTATGTGCGTGTTTGTGTTATGCGCATATGTGATGTGTACGTGTGTGTGTATGAGATATGTGTGTGTGTGCGTGTATGATGTGACGTGTGTGTGTGTATGTGTATGTGTGATGTGTGTGTGTACGTGTGATGTGTGTGTGTGTGAGTGAATGGTTCCCCCTCCCCTCTCTCCTCTGTCTGCAGCACGCGACAGCGCGCAGCAGAGAGAGAGAGAGAGAGAGAGAGAGAGAGAGAGAGAGAGAGAGAGAGAGAGAGGGAAAGAGAGACAGAGATCTCCCTGTCTGGCGCTGCACGCGGCAGCGCACAGAGAGAGAGAGAGAGAGAGAGAGAGAGAGAGAGAGAGAGACTCTCCCTCCCCTCCTTTGTCTGAGCGCGGCAGCGCGCAGACAAAGAAGGAGAGAGAGAGAGAGAGAAGGGAGAGAGAGAGAGAGAGAGAGAGAGAGAGAGAGAGAGAGAGAGAGAACGGTAGAGAGAGAGAGAGAGAAAGAGAGAGAGAGAGAGAGAGAGAGAGAGAGAGAGAGAGAGAGAGAAAGAGAGAGAAAGAGAGAGAGACTCTCCCTCCCCTCCTCTGTCTGAGCGCGGCAGCACGCAGACAGAGAAGGAGAGAGAGAGAGAGAGAAGGGAGAGAGAGAGAGAGAGAGAGAGAGAGAGGGAGAGAGAGAGAGAGAGAGAGAGAGAGAGAGAGAGAGAGAGAGAGAGAGAGAGAGAGAATGGTAGAGAGAGAGAGAGAACGGTAGAGAGAGAGAGAGAGAGAGAGAGAGAGAGAGAGAGAGAGAGAGAAAGAGAGAGAGAGAGAGAGAGAGAGAGAGAGAGAGAGAGAGAGAGAGAGAGAGAACGGTAGACAGAGAGAGAGAGAGAGAGAGAGAGAGAGAGAGAGAGAGAGAGAGAACGGTAGACAGAGAGAGAGAGAGAGAGAGAGAGAGAGAGAGAGAGAGAGAGAGAGAGAGAGAACGGTAGACAGAGAGAGAGAGAGAGAGAGAGAGAGAGAGAGAGAGAGAGAGAGAGAGAGAGAGAGAGAGAGAGAGAGAGAGAGAGAGAAAGAGAGAGAGAGAGAGAGAGAGAGAGAGAGAGAGAGAGAGAGAGAGAGAGAAAGAGAGACAGAGAGAGAGAAAGAGAAAGAGAGGAAAAGAGAAGAGAGATATAAATTGTGTTACTTTAACATAGTTAGATAGATAAAATTAGTTAATCTATCTAGGTACATTAAGATATTATTTAAAAGTAGATATAATAAGGTTTATTATTTATTAAATTGTTTAATTAGTGATTGACATGATTTAATTAGATAAGTATTTCAAAAGTTTATTAGCATAGTATATGTAAATGCATTCATTCATGGATTTAATTTAATGTATGATTATGTGCAATAGTAAAGTAAATTAGCATGCATGAGAATGTAATCTAGTTTATGCTTAGAGTGGTTCATAAATAAGTTAATATATCGGATGTATAATGCATTGTTTAATTAGGAATAATTAAATAGCTTTAAAATGTAATTTAAACGGTATTGTTTGAATTAGAAATAGTTAGATCTAATTAATAGCTATTATATAAGTAAATATTTTGGCATGAATTTGTATGTATGCATGTATGAGTGTAGAAGCATGTGCATGTGAGTAAGTAAAGTGCATATGCATGGTGGTGTATAATTATGGGTATATTGAGCATGAGTTAGCATATGTTAGCATGAGTGTGTGTTAGCATGCATAAGCATGTGTATGAAGGTATGTAATTGAATGAATGAGTATGGTGAAGTATATGTATATTAAGATATGCACTAGTGTATGCATGTGCATAAATGCATCTAAGTGTTAGTATGAATGTGCATTTACCTAATGCTAGCATGTGCATCTGAATGAATTTATGTTAGCATATGTGAAAATGCATGTATATGGATTGAAGTACAATGTTTACTTATCATTGAATGCATAAGAATGATTGATTGTGAGAATGTATGCATTAGATGTGTATGCAAAATGATATGTGACTTATGCTTTTTTTTTTAAGTTTCTTTATAATTTCTTAGAACTTTACTAACATCCTAATGTTTTTTGCAGATTACAATCAGTTAAAGTGAAGTACAAGCAGTTGAAGTGAACCGGCAGATTGAAGATCCATTTAAACCTTATATCTCCATTTAGTCAATTACCCAAATGTTTAGACATTCATCCTAAATTTTAGACCTTTCATTTGTATTAGAACTATTGTATTGATCCATTAGCTTATCAATTAATTTATTCAAGCAATTTAGCATCATATCGTTTCTATTAGTTCTTTCATGTCTTCCCATTTATACCATGAATCTGAACACAGTAGTAATGATATCATTGAACATACAACCGAATCCATAGAATTAGTGTCAGAAGAACTTCTTAAGAACAATATTACTTCGGAATCATTAGTGTCTTTATCTTATGAACAATGTTTAACTACATTCCTAGCCTTTTCTTCCATTGCATCTTCTGAATCACAAAGTGGTGAAGATTTATTTCCACCAACTTTAGTTAGACAAACTCACCCAAAACCATTAGAAGCTACAGTAGAAGAGATAGTTAAAGATTAGATAACCGAAGAGTCATTATTTTTAACACTCAAACAGATAGCTATTGCCAGATATAAAGCAGCTTGTCCCTATGGTCCTTAGTCTGAGTCCGCTACACACATTTATTCAAGCAGTTTAGCATCATATTGTTTCATTAGTTTTCTCATTACTTTCCTTGATGTCTTCTAAGTTAGTTCATGAGTCTGAGCATAGTACTATTGAAAATATTGAAAATATTGAGAATGTTCCGCCAACTCTAAACAGACCAGAAGCCTCTAGCTTACCTGAAAGTTTAGTAGAAGAACCCATTATGGAAGTTTCAATCTCATATCAGGAAGCTGTTGCTATGTACGAGGCTGCCCGTCCTTACGGTCCATAGCTATTTAAACTATTTAAAGACCTTAGTTTCAGTCATAGAAATAGGTAATTTAAATTGTTTTGTCATTAGAACCCTTATTTTCATAAGCCTGAGTTTGCTACAGACACCCCGCGTGTGCCGAACGATTTAGGCGGATGACTTGATCCACCATCCGAGCATCTCTCACGACCCGATAGCGACAGTGCCGGAGAGAGAGGGAGAGAGAGAGAGAGAGAGAGAGAGAGAGAGAGAGAGAGAGAGAGAGAGAGAGAGAGAGAGAGAGAGAGAGAGAGAGAGAGAGTGAGGGAGAAAGTGAGAACGGTAGAAAGAGAAAGAGAGAGAGAGAGAGAGAGAGAGAGAGAGAGAGAGAGAAAGAGAGAGACAGAGAAAAAGTGAGAGTTAGATAATGAAAAATAATAATAATAATATAAATAATTTAGTTTGTTTTACATAATGCATGTGATTATGTGTCTGATTGTACATGCATGTAGATGTATGCATGGAAATGAATATGCATGACTGTGTGTATATGAATGCAAATTAGAGTAATTTTGTGTGTAATCATTCATGAGTTAAAGAGTGATAAGTGCACACTAATTAGTGTTAATATATGTGCATAAGTTTATTTATATGAAAAATGCATATGCACAAATGTAGATATACATAAATGCATATATGGGTGTTTAGCATATAACATATTAGTGTGCATCTTTGGGAGTAACTTGCTAATGTAGGAAACTTTGAGAGTTTTATGTCTCCTCAATTAGAAGTGGAAAGGGTAATTAAATATTTCTAAAGTTTAATTATATATTAGTATATATAAGTACATATTAATATGTGCGTATGCGCTAGTATATATGTATATGCATACATGTATATGCATGAAGGATGTTAGTTTACATGAATCAATGCATATTATGACCTAATGAATGGGTGTATGCTTCATATTAATTTATGTTTCTACATTTGCATGATTATATGTATTCCAAAAGAAGTGATGTATATGTATTTAGAAGTGTGTGTAATGTAAGCATGCATGTAAAGTTCATTAGTATGCATGAGGAATGTATGCATTAGAGTGCATGTGAATGCTTTAATGTATGCATGAACATATGCATGTGTATGGAAATATTGTGTGAATTATATTTTATGTTTCTTATTGATTTTTGTAATATTACTAATAGCTAATGTTTTTTTTCAGAAACATTGAAGATTAAAGAGCAATTGAAGTAAAGCGAAGTGAAGTGAAGTGACAGATTGAAGATCCATTTACCTTATATCTCCCTTAGTTTCATTTGATCTATATGCTAGTCATATTGACATATATCTTGTATTAGCATTGAACTTTTAGCTTTAGCAAGAGCATCTTTGTCAAACCTGATTTGATTAATCTATTATCTGTTTTAATGTCTTTAGAAGAGTCAAAAAGCAATGAAGTTAGAGTCTCATCTCAATCAACTAGTACTAATGAAAATTCCGATACTCCAACTGTTGAAAATTTCCCGCCAACTCTAGTTAGACCAGAAACCTCTAACTTACCTGATAATTTAGTAGAAGAAACCATTATGGAATGCGTAACAGAAGAGTCACTAGTTTTAATCTCATATCAGGAAGCTATTGCTAGATACAGGGCCGCTCGTCCTTACCCTTATTTCCATAAGCCTGAGTTTGCTACAGACACCCCGCGTGTGCCGATCGATTTTGGCGGATGGACTGATCCAACATCCGAGCATCTACACAATCGACAAAGGGGGGTGGTGGCTGTGGGGTTGGTGGGGGGAGAGCGAAGGGAGTGGCGGGGTGGTGGCTGCCGGGTCCTAGGGGAGAGAGGAGGGGATGGCGAGGGGTGGTGGCTGCGGGGTGGTGGGGGGAGAGAGGAGGGGGTGGTGGTTGTGGGGTTGGTGGGGAGAGAGAGAGGAGGCATGGCCGGGTGTGGTGGCTGCGGGGTGGTGGGGGGAGAGGAGAGGGGGTGGTGGGGGTTGGTGGCTGCAGGTTGGTGGGGGGAGAAAGGAGGCAAAGGCGGGGTAGTGGCTGCGGGGTGGTGGGGGGAGAGAGGAGGGGGTGGCGGGGGGTGGTGGGTGCTGGTGGGGGAGAGAGGAGGGGGTGGATGTTGTGCAGGGGTGGGGGGAGAGAGCAGGGGGTGGCGAGGGTGGTGGTTGCGGGGTTGGTGGGGGGAGAGAGAGGAGGGGTGGCGGGGGTGGGTGGCTACGGGGTTGGTGGGGGGAGAGAGGAGGGAGTGGCGGGGGTTGGTGGCTACGGAGTGGTTGGGGGAGAGAGGAGGGGGTGGCGGGGGGGCTGCAAAGGCAGGGGGAGAGAGGGAGAAGTAGGTGGGCGGGGGGGGGGGGGGTTTGCAGAGGCAGGGGGGAGAGAGGGAGTAGCGGGTGGGGGGGATGGTAGGGAGAGGGCTCCGCATGAGTGTGTGGAGGGAGGGTGGCAGTGCGGATAGAGGGCGGGAGTAGGAGGGGATCGCAGGGGATGCGGGAGAGAGAGAGAGAGAGAGAGAGAGAGAGAGAGAGAGAGAGAGAGAGAGAGAGAGAGAGAGAGAGAGAGAGAGAGAGAGAGAGAGAGAGATCGCACGGCGCTACACATACACACATACACATACACAAATATACATACATAAGCATACACAGACATACATATACACACACATATACATACACACACATATACACTTCCACACATATAGATAGACACACAATATACAAATTTACACACACACACATACACTCGCATGCATGCATATGCACACATGCATACACATGCATATTCATACATACATACAAACATGCATATATACATATACACACACATTCATACACACATTCATACACACATACCTACACACATGTACACATATACATAGACACATACACTTACATACAAACATGTACATGCACATGCATAGACACACATATCCACACACATACATACACACACATACATAGATACACATACACACATGCATACATATACACATGCATTCATGCACATGCATATGTGTGCATGCATATGCATACATACACATGCATATGCGTTGTTGGAGAGAATTGCTCTCTATTTATGATAAGACCATTCAATCACTTTGGAACTACACAAGAAATATTCTCACTTTAAACCATGAACAAATTTTATTCAGTGACAAATATTCTTGACGTAGTGATTTACCCAAGAAACCAAAATGATATGGTTGCGATTGATGAAAATTTGAGCATTCGATCTACTCTATTGTGTTTCTTTCAAGGTTATAGAGAGAATCGCACTTGCAATACATACTTTATATATGAAGATTAGAGTTGTGATGAAGACCACACGTGGCTACAACATTCATCCATTATTTCATGCAACATCATATAGAAACGTGTTATCTAAGTGTTAACATCTCGAAATATAATGCATTGCATAAGAAGTTTGCGGTAGCTGATGTCAACATAACATTCGTGCTGACTCAGATGCTGAGTCTTTGGGCTCGCTATGCCAAGAACATTGACCGTGCGCAGCCGAAATAGAGAGCACCCACTTTCTAACAAGATCAAAACAGCAATGGCTTTAAAACACTAATATTAGTGATAGCCATATGATATTACTCAATTAATTTAGAAATTAAGAGCTCTATAAGCATGATGGGATGACTGAAGAAGGGGGCCAAGACACATGACTATCTGGCAATTCACGAATGGTTGGAGAGTAGATGCGAACACCATCTCTAGGGCGAAAGATATCTGTGGTGCTATGATTCAATACCGTCTTTTTTCGATTCATGACTCCGTCAACTGAAGACAATGACAAGACAGCCAAAGCTCTGACAGTTGACTTCAGCTTGATGCCAATTCTGTGTACCTCCAAAGAAAAATATCAGCTTCATCGGAAGCATCTCTCTCACTTTATTTCTGATGTCATGTCCATTTCCTTTCTGATCAATCTGTCTCTGTCAATGATCACTTACAACGTCCGATTCCATCTGCTATGACAATCGCGCTAATCGATTGAGGAGGAGACGTTCCTGATCTTGCACAACAAAAGTTATTTTATCTGATGAATTGATGATGAATATTTACCTACAATTGATGCGCACAGGTGAGGCATATATATTTATTTATTTTTCAAACTTTGCAGTCATATATTGAAAAAAAATGAAGCAATTGAAGTAGCGCAGATTTCAAGGCATATTTAAAATGTTTACTCTCTATGTTAAGTCATGACTTTTGTGTCAGTTTATTTCCAAAAATATCTGCATATTCGTCCCAACTTCAAAACATAAAATGTTTGATATATAAGATATTATCTGTGCTACAGAATGTTTGATCATTTGCCATCAGACCCATATAACATATGTTGTTCTAACGTTCTTTGTTTCAAAAATTCTGTAACAACTGCTGAACAAGTTTATGTTCCATTATTTATGAGATTGAGAGACTGAAACAACGTTCTAATGTGATGTAATACTTGTGCATATACAAGTTGACTACAAGTTATGAGACTACGTTTTAATTGATATTCAGGTCAAAATGGTCTTTGAATTACTTTTCGAATGCAAATAGTATGTTAACATTGACCCTCATATGGTTTCACATATGAATATTTTGTTCTGGTCGAATGAAAGTAATACTTATAGGTTTGGAAATAATTAAAGACTTCGAAAGAAACAAATTTCATTAAGAATATATGCACAAACTTCAAAACAAAGTTGTAGGTTCCGGTGTCTTTTGACATAGAGATCAATTAAGTCAAATGATATCTTGAATTTCACTATGAAAATAATGATTGAAATGATCCTATAATTAATTGGATTACCTTCTACATAGTTCATATGCACTAAGTTTCTAATCCATTGCCTTGAGTGTGTATGTTTTCTTTGAGTATTCACTACAACTGAGATTGCTCCAAGCACCCAGCCTTCACTATTGGATTGGCGGTTGACTTGATCCACCAACCGAGCCTCCACATCCTCTCCACATTAGAGAACTCGATGTGAAGAAATGGCACTACGACTCAACTACATATGATTTCTATTTTTACATTGCATGTGCATACACGTGAATCGACAATTGTTACAGTTGCTTCTACATCCTTGGAAACGGTAGCTATTTCTTACACCTTGCAATCTTTTGGGTGTGGAGGGCTGATCATTTTGATCTGGGCACCTCCACAGAGATTGGCAAGTGGGTGATCCTCATCATGCCACCCATTCCATCGACAACAGAAGAAGCAAACGATTGCACACACACATCATATCATTATCAAAGGTTGTACTTAAGATTCAAATAAAAAATTGACAAATCATGTATCAAAATGCACATATGCATGAACTTTGAACCTCTTCTTCAAGCCCTGATTGGTATGGTTTATTCTTACTTTCAAACTCTTTAATTTAGGTGCAAATCTTTGGTACATTTCAAAAAATCAAAACTGGACACCAACATGCTTGTAGAATTGGTAGTGAAAGGGTTAAATAAGAAGTTCAAGACATTTTTTAGTTTTTCCAAATTAAATCATATCAAGAAAAAGAAATGGGTGAATTATTTAAATACATGATGCATGAAATTCAAGGTCAAAAAGTTGTTGAAACTTTATTCAGAGATAAAGGTAAGTTCAAAGGAGTAATGTAACAAACTATTTAGATGCATTTGAAGAATTAGCTATGCTTTATGGCTTACCAAAGTCTTAGTGGATTTGCCATTGGAAATGTTATGGCCATAATCGAATCTCATAATGAACTTGAATGGGAGGAATTTAGGAACGAATTGTGTAAAGAAATCAATTTAGAAGACTATAGCCAACATAACAAACGAGGTTTCATGAAGTGGATTAGTTCCCCAAAACCTCAAGTTTCAATTACTCAACTTCATGGTGAATTTATGAAATGGTTTTCCCAATTACTAGAAAAATGATAGGTAGCCCTTACTCCAGGCATAGTATTATATTTCCTTAATATTTTGACACTGGTTATAAGAATTCAGGATGAAAGATGACTTGACGAGCCATGGAAGCGATATGAGCTTATTGATCACTAGGCTATTGTGAAGACAGTGGTCGAGGCAGTTGCACATATGAAGCAACATCAATCTCTTCTTTATGATTCAATGAATAATCCATCTCCTAATTTTTCCACTACTCATGAACCTAGAGAGACTCATATAGCTTCGAAGGTTGAGCAAACTGCATCTATATCTAAAGTTCCAATTGATCTATAATTTAAAATTTTCTTTAATAAGTTGGATAATATGATGCAAATGCATGAAAACATAATGTAGTATATGCACTAAATTCTCAAGACAAATCCTCTACACCTACTATATTTCCTCAGCCTATTTTAACCCCTAATCCTCCAATAGTACGTCAACCTATTCCTCAATCAACATATTAAGGGAACTTTAATGAACGCAGAACTCCCAACATTAAGAGATGTGTTTGGTGTGATTCCACTCACCATCTTACATGTACTTGTGAGGCTTTAAAGGAAGCTAGGGAACGATGAATTGTCATTGACATTGACAAAAAGTGATGTGATTATAGGACACATCTTCCTTTAGCTATTAATTGGAAAAAAGGAGGAATGTAGAAACTTTATGAGAATCTTTCTAAACCAAAGAAAAGGTTTTTTATAGTTAAATTAGAGTGTGAAGATAGTGATTATGAAACTGATCAATCTAAAGAAGAATCTTTGGCATTTGATGACTATTATGAGGGAGAATATGAATTAGACAATTACGACTAAGAATTAGAAGAATATGAAGTAGAGGAACAAACATCTATTCATAACTATGAAATAAGGGAACAAAATTATGATAATAAAAGTGAGGAGGACGAAGCTATTAATGAAGTCAAGGATGAATCTACATTAATGGATGAAATTAAAACCAATGAAGAATTTAAAGTTTCTTATGTCAAGTATATAAAGTGAAAGGAGAGTTCAACTCTTAATTCTAAAAAACACACTAATCCTCTATGTGAAGAGGGGAGAAATGAGATCCATATACATTATCTTAATGAAGAAAATTCTTATCTTAATGAACAAATTAATCAACCTTAAGAACTCATTCCATCTCACAAACTTGATAAAGAAGAATATATGAAATTTGACAATGATTTACATTTTGATCATTTGACTTTATTTAAAGGATTTGATGATCAAAACACAAAGAATGAGAAAGATGATGCATTTGATGAATATTTAAATAATGGTATTGAGAAAATTTTTGCTCGTTCAAATCAAGTTATCAACCAAAATGATGATTTTCTTTTTTCTCCATTGAATAATGATGAAATAAACAAAATTGATCAATCTAATGAAATGAATATTAATGAGTTTGCATTCTTTGATTTATCTTCTCTTATCCATATAAACACGGAATAGGATGATCTAGGCTATGAAGTAAACGAAGAAATAAATTCTATTGAAAGATATGATAGTGCACAACCATATGGAAATGAAAGTTTTGATTTTTCACAAATAGGGGATGATAAAAATGAAGAATTAAGTTCTTATGAGAGATACAAGAATGCTCAATCATATGGAAGTTTTTAGAATTAAAATGAAATTTCTCATAGGTATGAATATATTCCACAAATGGGTAATGATGAGAATGAATATGTTGAAAATAATGTGATGCCTAGGGAGGTTGTTAATGCTGAAAGTTATTTTGATTATAAAGAAATATTATCATGGAACAATATAATTTATGATACTTCTTTGATAACATGGTTTATATGGTTGGTATTTATCTTTACAATCTTTCTCTACCATATTTGAAGTTCAAGATGTTCATAGATTGGAGGTATCTATAGACCATTGTCTTCCCTAAGTTTTAAAAGTTCTTCCTAAGTTTTTTCAACTATTTTTTCTAAGAATTTTGATTCTGGTTTTTTATACATAAAAAGGATACCTTACATTTTTACTCTTAAATTTAAATGAAGAATATGAACTGATTATGAATCACATCTATGATATTTTCCTCTTAAATTCACTTGACAAATATGAACTATTTGAAAAAATTATTATGAATTACATCAATGAACAAAGCGAATGATTTTCTAACATGGTTGAAAATGACTTGAACATGAACTCAAGATGATTTGAAGACGAATTTGAAGATGATTTGAGGTTGATTTGAAGAAGAATTTGAACTTTGGAGATTGAAGAATGAAGCAGAAGCTAAAAACAAATTAGGTGGTATTCTTTTATTAAATCTATCATGTTTTATATTATGCACATCATTTGCATTTATGAATTAATAAAATTATGAGATCTAGATTATGGATTATCAAATTATGAAGTGATACTATTTGGCCAAAGTATTAATACAAATGTTTGAATTTTTTTAATCAAAACTTTATAAATTTAGTTGTGATATGATAGAACAAAAGGATTTTGAAATTCTATTCAAAACAAGAAAGTAGACTTGTATAAATATGAGCATATAGATGCATGAACCATGTCTATATGAAATCCTAATTCTTGCTTCTACATGCATCTAGATCCTTAGCTTGGAGTAAGGGGTTTAGCCTTTCTTCTTAGAATAAAAAAGTTGCAACCCCAAAAAAGTAAATGATGAATTACACCTACATCAAGCTGATGAAGTCTATGGGAAACAAACATTATGAAGTTGAAAAGATCTAAAAACTAGTTGTGGAAAACACTTCTAGTATTAAAATTGGGCAAACAAGGTGGATGTCTATATGAGTAGAGTTAGTTGAGTTTCTTTGATATGTATGATTGTATATATGTGAATATTTATATAGGAAGAAATATAATACTGAATGAAAGGATGATGATATTTGAGTCTTGATAATCTCTACTAAATTTGTGAATGTCTTGAACCTAATCTCAAGTATTGTTGACTGAAACGGTTATTATTAGAACTTTATATTTGATATTTTCATTAACTAGAAAACCAATTCCCTGACTTCTCACTAACTGATTTAACTCAGCTAGCATTATTGAAGAGAATTTGGATTATTTTGGAGATTTATTTGCATTCAAAATAGGTACTCAAGATCTACCGTTATATGATTCACACGAGTCCACTTTTGGCATCCTCTCGAACTCATTGGGCACTCATTCGTGTAGTTACTTCTAGGTCTAAGATAGCACCTAGCTAAGCTATCCCCAAGCTAGCTTAGTTTCTACATAGGCAAAGAGGTTTGGATTGATATATCTCATTGTATATTGCCTCAATTCTTATCCAAGATAGATCACCTTGTTGCTAGTATTCTAAGGCTTAGTATTATTATTATCTTATCATTTCCACTCTTTAACTTGTTTTCTTTATTAATAGATTTGGAGAGCCAATTGATCTATAATTGCATACTCTGAGATTTTGATAGTGATTTGAGTATACATATCTGTTCATACCATTTCTAGATATTGAGTGGATTTTCTTGCATGGCAAGATTGATACACCTTCTAGAATCCATTTGGAATTATGCAGGGCATGTTCGAAAGGTATGAGTGCCTTTATTATGTATATAGAATCATAAAGGTTCAATATCTAGAAAGAGAGATCAATTCAGCTTTTTCTTGATTATGGTGGCTATCTATGAGATGCTAGGAAGGGTTGAACACACTTTTTTCTAAAATGTGGAGTGCCTACTCTCCGTCATATATTAGGTGGAAATTTCTGATCTTAAAAGACTCGGTTCTTCTCCATTAAGACTATCTAATCAACCTCTCCATTTAGAAGAGTGTTTTTCACAACTAGTAGGTAGATTTTCAAACCTTTACCAATTGAAATTTCAAAAATAATTTTGATGATGGTCGATGTGGCTACATGATTTAATGCTCAATTAAGATATATGCCATATGTTTTGATTAAAACCTTTGGTTACCAATCTGTCTTTGTGCCTAGAGGTGCTTCCGAATGCATGAGTAAAACTTTTATCTCTAATAATCTTGGTGCCCTTGGTTTTTGGCACAAAAACCCATGTGTCATATTCCTTTAGAGGTTTGAATTGCTTCTTCATATATTCATTTCATTGCATGTGCTGATTTGCCTCTTCAAAATATTTATGCTCTTAACATGCTATGACTTGACTAATGAATGCGTAATGGGTTAATATGGCTAACTCATATATTGGTAATCCTTCAATAGGTTATTTGAGTGTATTGGATGTGCACACCTAAATATTTTTTTTTTTTAAACCTTCTTCTTCTCTCTATGGATGCTCGTAGTCCTTGAGTCTTGCATTTCTACACTTCTTCATCACTACTTTAGTCTATCTCCAATCCTACATTAAATCATGTACCTTGTCTTTAGATTTTCTACGAGATTCACTTGAATAGGTTTGCGTCCTCAAATTCTATTTTCATGTTTAAGTATTCCTCTCTTTTGGTGTTTTTGAAGTGCATGTATCTTTTCTCCATTCTTTTGTCTTATTCTTTGTATCTCATTTCTACTTCATATGTGAATTCTACCGTCATCATATGTTTGCTATAATACCAAGGAAAAATTGCAACAAACATGAAAATCCTAGATACCATAATATCATTAGTGGTAGGATCATTGCACTTGAATCTCGATTAGTTTGATGACGTTCCACAACATATTCCGATTTAAACCGTGAGCACCTTCACTTTTTCATTAATAATGTTTGTCAAAGTTTTGATTGGAGTCGTGTTAATGACATCCATTTCATCCATAGTTTTGATTGGAGTCGTCTTAATGAGATCAACCTTAGTTCATCTCGTCCACCATCAATTTTAATAATTGATTAAATAATGTAAAAAAATTCTTCCATGTGAATGGGGCTACCTATTGTGCCTAGGAGATATTCAAGTTTGTTATTGCTCAAAGATATTCAAGTTTGTTTTGCTCAAAATTAACGTGTTGATATTAGTACTTGGTATTTTCTTAAGATTACTCAGCTCATTCTTTAGGTGAATCTTCGCCTTATATTCGCCTCACAGGCAAAAGAATGATCCTTGTAGTTGTTAGGAAGCCTTTATTTACTTGACCAAACCATTGGGTGCTATATATCAAGTACTTGATGTTGTTTATACATTATTTATTAAATCCATGACATGCATAGAAGTGCACAAAATGCTAGCATAATATTGGTGTATTTACTAAATTTTCGAGAAATAAGGTAGGGCATATGAGTTATAACCTCATTTTGTATGCCTAGTTAATATATATACAACAACCCTTGAGTTACCCTATAGACTAATCAATGGCCACAAGGGCAATCTGACACTTCGGCACGACGATGATTTTTGTATTCTAGCAAGGTAGGATGTATTTCTGAAGTTAAAGAATTGGTTAGTACTTTCTATGATATCTCTATGCATTTCTCCTCTCTTAGTATTATTAAAGCATTTATGGGATGAAAAGTTGTATTTTGTGAGAAAGAAAGTCATTTCGAAGAAAACCTTAGAATAGAGAAAAGCTCAAAAAGTTCATGGTGTTTCTGAGTTCATGCTTTCTGAATATGAATGCACACTATTTACTCCATCTGATGTAAACTACCTTTAAATTAAAAAACTATTTACTCCAGCTGATGTAAACTAGCAATCCTTCTTTCTCTTTTAATTAACGTATCAGATTTTGATTTGAAATCCTTAGAGCTAACTATACCTTTTTGCATGATGAGGTCCACATATGAGATCAATAACAATTTCAATCAAAGCAAATTAATATAGGAGCTAATCAGCTTAGGAAAATAATCTTTGAAATCCTTCGATTTGAAGTATAATTTCATAAGAAAACGTACATCGCAATCTCGCTTGGGCTTCTTCGGATGACGAAGAAAGACACAAGCACACATATATAACGCCCAAACGAAGAAAGTCACAAGCATGTATGCATGCATGAATACACATCTAGTGAGCTTCATATACAAAACACAACAATAAAAATTGCCCAAATTAAAAACAGTAGGGGTGCTTGATCAATGGCGAATAACGTTCAGGAGCAAGAAGAATACATAATCATTCATGCCGCACTTCCATATGCGCATTCAAGCACGCTCTCTCATTATTTAGTAAGCTTTGAAGAGCTGCCGCTTCAGGGAGACATTCTCATAGTTGGAATATTATTTATTACCATGGGGTTTCAGGATTCTTAAAGATATAGACGATTTTCTTGTCGTCTTTCATGTAGCAGCCACAACGTTCGTCTCGGACCATGTGGGTATCATCCATCTCCTCCCAAAGACCCTTTATTCCATAGCCTTTCCATCGAGTCAGACATTTGATAGAGCCACTGAAGGGATTTGAGAATGTACAGATCCACCAAGAGTTCCCGCTGTCGCTCACAACGGAATTGTCGGAGATATAGCGAGCCTGCATGAGAGAAGAGAAAGGAGGCGTTGAGAATGAATGACAGGATTGAATGACAGGGAAGACAAAATAATAATCATGACAGCCCTATATATGTATAGAGTGATCCTGCTCTGAACACACTCCTGTGGATAATTATTGCTCCCAGGACTCACACTTGAACATGCTAACATACCTCAAGTCCCACACCACCGCTAACGCCGGTCATGATGCTGCCGTCCTTGTTGCACACATAGAAAGTCATGGCGGTTCCGGGGACGAGGCTTTGGAACGGTTGGGACCAAAAGCGACCAGAATCAAACCAAGAATCGTCGACGCTCAGTTTTGCATCCGTCGACAGATTCACGAGAGTAATTTCCAGCCATCTCGTCTTATCCTGGACGCTGCTCACGCCACCGAACCAAGTGTTGAACTGGTCGATCACTTTTGCTGCAGCGCCTATTGCTCCCCCCGTTTTTTCGACCAGTTCCATAACCTCCCCTGCTGCGGCAACTGCTCCCATAGCCATCTCTCTCTCTCTCTCTCTACCACACGAGGAGCGTATGCGTCTCTAGAGCTCAGCACCCCATTTTATAGTGTGCCTTTCTCTCGAATGTCGCATCGCGGACTCCCCCCCTGCGACAATTGCTGCCGACGCCATGGCCCATCTCTCTCTCTCTCTCTCTCTCTCGGTCTGCAGTACAATATTGATAGCCTTTCGGAGTCACATCTCATGCCCTGGCACTGTCGTTACTCGTGCGTCATCACATTGTCCTGCGGAGTCCGGACATATCACATGACTTATGTTACGCTGTGGGCCGTGGCCCCTGTCCGTGGCTTTGTGTCCGGATCGAATATATCGGGAATTGTAAAGCGGTTACAGGTCAACATGTAGGAGGAGATGTAGAGAGGACATATATTACCGCAAAGTAAAATTTCTATACCCACGAAAAATGTACAAACGACATCGATTACAACATTCTTGAATCGACTTTCAGATTATGAATAGCTTTACGTCTTATAAATAGCAAGTACAGCACCACTTCCAGGATTCTAGACGCAATAATAGAGCTCTTACTTTTGGCGAGTCCCTGAGTCGGAGTCAGCATTCAGGGCTTAAATTTGGCGCCCCACCCTGGGCTTCAAGAAAATAGTTCAGCCTTCAATATAAGCATACTTTAATTGCATGTACATTATAGACAAATACATGCATTTGTACTCCGTATAAGAGTATATGTTAGGTATACACGAAAACAAAACAAGGAAGATGATTTTCACATTACTCGCTACACCTCAAAAACGAGAAAGATGATTTCACCAAAAGACATCTTCACATAACCCCATACATAGTGTGATGAACACACTGCTCCCAACAGAACAAGCTTTGATGTTATTACCTGAAATAATTACACAGTAGCAGTGAAATAATCTCTTGGGCAAGAGATCACCTTGGCATGGGTCAAAGCATTCGCTCCTCGGTCCTCTCGGACCAAATGTTGGCTTGTGGCAGTCAACAATCTCATTAAAACCTAGAAGACTCTTCAAAGCATCGAACGAGCTAGAAGGGAAATGCTTTTTAAAAGGCTCTAACGGCTAGAAGGTGTTCTTGATGGTGGCAACTCTTGCAACAAAAATGGCTTACAATAATCAAAAGCATGCTCGGATATGAGAAGGAAATTCAAAGAAATAACGTCTTATAGCTATTGTTTAAGGATTGATCGATGGGGAAGTTGCACAAACTATGAAACAAATGTATAGAGGAATGAAGAAGAAACAGGAGAAGGATTCCATTCCTTACATGATAAACAACCATGGTGTGGAATGCAATACATGCAAAGAAAATGTTGAACTTATTGTTGTCCACTTGGGAAAGATTATGAGTGCCAACTTATATCTTTGTTCCAATTGTAAGATTTTTATGGTGGTAGTTTCGAGATTTAGATCCAAAGTTTTCTTAACAATTCGGTGAATATGCTTGACTCCCCTATCTCTAACACAAAAATCCTTGAATTTATCGATGCTCTTGCCAATCGTAAAAGTCCCAATCTGGACAGTATCACTATTAAACATGAGGGCATGCACTTTGGCACGTTGCAGCATTATCTACACAAAGGGATGATCAAAATAATTCATAAAAAAAAAGAATAGCAAAAATAGAATGGAAAACTAGAGTCCTATTAGGATGAGGCAAATGGGATACTAGATATAGGCAAAGGTCCTTGCTAGTGGCATTTCGTATCACCGTCAGACTTGGCTCAAGTTTGACCAAAAAGGTTTCATTAACGGGAGATCCATTCTTGAGGCTATCATCAATGTTTGGGGGGGATGATTTTTGCAAAGGATTCGTGAAAAGATATTCTATTTCTCAAAATCGACTTCGCCAAAGCTTATGAGGGACTTGAATGGGACTTCATTCTTCAATCCCCTTAAGATCAAGGATGCAAACTCAAAATTTTTATAAAATGATCTTAGTCTTATGGGGTAATTTTGGTGGTCATATTAATATCAATGGATGACTTTCCTAGTGAGTTCAATTGAAATGCTTGAATAGAAAAAGATACCCATTGCTCGGTTATGTTTTTCTATCACTCCCCATTAATTGTGCTAATTGGTCAAACATTACACCTAGATTGGGTCTATTCGATGACTCGTGATCATGAACTGCCAAGAGAAAATTATTATGAGGGTTTTGGAAATAGAGGCAACATCTCCTTCTAGCACTCTTTGGACACCTTCTCTATCTCTTCTAGTTCCAAAATAAACAATGCAAAAACTACATTCAATGGTATTATTGGACACCAACCATAGTTGCTCTTGGATAAGGGATGTGAAGAAATTCAAAGCTGACATATTTTTTGTCTTTTGGGAATACCTATAGGATTTGATCCCACAATGGGTGAGAGATGGGATTTGTTTCTTACCAAGATCAACAAGAGGTTGGGATATTAGAAGGTCATGCAAGTCAACCTAGGGGCTCAAGCTATGGTGATCAACATTCTCCTTGTAGTCTTAGTTATATTTTTATCATGTTGGAGACTGAAAACATTGAATTGGATAGGTCGGTAAGAACTTGAAATAATTTTCTTTGGATATGCAGCCATAATAGCAAAGCTATATCCAAATACATATGGAGTTTTTGCTCAGATAAAAAAGAGTGGGATGTGCTAGACATTATGAACATTGTGCGATTAGGTGACAAATAGGTGGCGAACTTGTGTATTGTTGGAGTTTGAGTTTTGCAGAAGCACACAAACAACTCAAGGACGAAGAAGAACTTGGAGCTCAACACACAATACTAAATCTATTACCAAGTTAATGTACAAAGATAAGTAACCCATTCGGGTTATAGGCATATCTACAAGCATATGGAGAAAAGCCTCCTACAAAGGGGAAAAACCTTCATTAGAGGGAAAAAGAGCACCAAAGGTCCTACGTGTGTTCACACACATCATTACCAAAACATATCAACAAAGAACAAGGGGTGATGTGGAAAGAGATGGATCAACAAAAGGAAGTAACCCCAAATCTTTGCAGAAAGCTTCAAACTTCTCCCAAGGCCGAGCCTTTGTGAAAAGATATGCAATGCTATCCTTTGTGGAAGCATATGCCAAATTGATCCCTCTTGTAGAGAGCCTCTCTCGTACACAATGATAATGCACCTCGTTGTGCTTTATGCGAGCATGGAACATAGGGTTCTTGGCAATGACCAATGTGCTTTGAGTGTCATTGAAGATGGTGTTGATAGAAGACTGACCAACACCCAAATCAACCAAAAGGCCACACACATACTCAAGAATTATTATGAAAGCTACCCTATACTCAAACTCACAACTAGAAGTGGCCACTGTAGGATGTTCTTGCTCAACCAAGTTGTGCATGAGTTACAAGCATGAAGCAAAAAGAATTAATGGACACACCAGTGTCATACAGAATAACACAATCAAAGTAGAATTGGTGGTAGTCATCCCCCCTTGGGATAAAACAATCCATGTAGCTAGGTACCACTCAAGTAGCAAAAGATGGC